>JANEYF010004688.1:282500-344928 GCA_029963845.1 Rhamnusium bicolor | reverse complement strand
TGTTAATAAGTTTCCCATTAAAACATTCTAAAATTTATGATGTGGCCAGCACATAACTTTCTTATATCAGTGGATATCATCCTGATCTAAAAAATCATTCTATTTAATTCTTCACTTACCACAATTAAATTTTAATAGCGTACCTTGAAATCTTTCATTAAAATTTTTAAATAATTAATTATCAGCGTCATTCGATACTGTCAATAATAACTCATGTCATATATTTTAATAATTTTTTTTATTGACATTGACATTTTTGTAACTAAATTAGATCTTTCAAATGTCAAACTGTTAAATTTATCCTAACCCCATTTTATGAAGCCAAATGTGTAAAATATTTCAGTTTACATCAGTTTTATTTAAATACTTGGAAAATGTATTTTATTCGCTTGATATAGTAGACATGATTTATAATCTTTCATCAAGAATATATTTTTTTGTAAAGTCCCGTGGACCCCCTTTTAGCTGACCAATTTTGCTCATCACCGACTTTTTCATTGTCTTTGGCCTTTAGAACAAGTGTACCAAATTTGAAAGCTTTATCTCAAAAACTGTGGTTGCTATTGCGATATTACAGGCATGCGGACAGATTCTCTTTTCGTAAAGTTATGTTTTTTCATTATAATTCGTCGAGATTCATCCAGAAATGCAATGAAATTTTTTTAAATTTTTTTCCTGAAATTATCCATTTTTTTTCTTCTTTAATTCATTATGTCTCTTCTGGTGGTACCACATTCACCAAATTTAATGTGTCACCTAAAATGGTATTGACAATCTTAACTGCCAAATTTTTTAAGTCTCCTATTAGTATTTTTTGAGATATCGTGGATACACATATACACACACGCACACGCACCGACAGACATCATTCGGAAAATAGTCAGAATGGAATCAGAAGGGTTCAAAACGTATAAATCAATCAAAACCTCGAGGTCGAAAAAATTACGATTACTACTTCCTTATATTAGGTATAAGAAACTAAGTACCTTGTAATCAGTAATAATTGCTCTGGGATGTGCTGCGCTCTATAGGAAATTGCTGAAAACTGTATAAATATCTTTTAATATATGTCTATTTCGCAGTATGTATATGTAACACATACATATTTAGGTTTGTTTCGCAAACTTGGAAGTTTGTTAAAAGACTTTTAAGACGGTATTTTCATCAGTTGTCCAATGTAAACCTGTAAATGTCGTTTTCCGGAAGTTATTTTTCGCACATATGGAGAGAATGCGTCGCCTTAAATAGGAGCAGAGTGTACACCTTTTTTATCAGGTGTTTGAATCAGGACTATAGTTGATTTTGCAATTGTATATATAACATTTCAATACTAAATATATTATTAAATGTAGTTCACAATTCTCGGTCTTAAATGAAATCTGTCTAGGCAGTTTTCTAAATTTATTCTGGACGTTCTGTATGCTAGAAAAAGTTACTTAATATAATTTATTGAATAAGCTATTCAAGGTATCGAATTAAATATGTATGTACCTTCCGAGTTAACGTATTTTCATTTTCAATAATTTGTCAGTAAATTCATAACACTTTATATGTTTTCTTATTCCTAAAGTGGGTTAGAACCTTTGATGTGAAGATAACACTGATGTAGTTTTCCACAAAACACCACAACACCGTATACTGCACTCGACGCGCATTTCGCCAACCAAGTTGGCATCATGGAGATGATTAAAACTGGAGATAGTTTTAATCATTTCCAGATTATGCCAGCTACGTCAATGTTATGTTTCTTATGCATACAATCAGAGAAATAATGTACTAATAATCTCTCTATACACAATAAAATATATTACTAATATACAGGGTGGGGCAATAGTGCGTCCGACATCGATATGGCGAGTTCTATGATAGCCAGAAAATTGATTTAAAAACATAAATAAGTTAGACAAAAAAGTCTATAAACGGAAATTATTTTTGTATATACAGGGTGAGCCAAGACGATTCTACAGGGTCAACTAATATTTTTTTAAATGGAATGCCATGTACATCAGAACATTTTTTGAAACTTCTTTCTGGCCTCCTTCTACTCCTTTATTTAGTGACTCTCTCCCAACCACTTGGATGTAATGATTTTTTTTTGTTTAAATTATGCCATTTACACGTGTATATTAAAAAAATCACTACAGTCACAATCATCGATTTTTAGAAAAAGTATATTAACACCAATTGTGAGACATCTGTGTGATGACACTCAGCCATTTTCACTTCTTAAAAGTATACAGGGTGGCCAAAAATAATTTTTAAATTTACAATTATTTGAACTGAATTTTCTCAATTTTTTTCAAATGGAACACCCTGTATATTTTTGGACAATGTGATGTAGAATTGAAAAAGGAAAATTTTTTGTACATATATCCCTATGGCTATTTTAAGCATTTTCGATTTATTGAACAATAACTGCAAAATGCAGCATTAAAAATTAAAAATATGTTATTTTTTTTGTAATTTAAGAGGAGATATTATAAAAAGTGCTCCACATGTTGCCCATTTTGCTTGACATACATTTCTATGCGTCTTTGGAATGAGGTTTCTACTGTTCATAAAATTGCCGGAGTGATACTTCTAAAAGCATTAATTTTTCTTTCCTTAAAATTTTGCATTGTTGTTGGTGTGATGTTTTTATAGGCATCATGTAACACGCTTATTATAATACCTTCCCTTGAATTATATAAAAAAAACTCATTTTTAATTTTTATTGCTGAATTTTGCAGTTATTATTCAATAAATTGAAAATGGTCACAAATAACCACAGGAATGTACGTACAAAAAAATGTTTGTTTTTTAATCCTACATCACATTGTCCAAAAAATACACATTTGAAAAATTTTAAAAAATTCAGTTCAAAGAGTTGTATATTTAAAAATCCTTATGGCTACCCTGTATACTTTTAGGAAGTGATAACGGCTGATTGTCATCACACAGATGTCTCATAACTGGTACTAACATATTTTTTCTTAAAATCGATAGTTGTGATTGTAGTGATATTTTTAATATACACGTATATACACGTAATATGGTATAATTTCACCAAAAAAAATCATTACATTAAAGTGGTTGGGAGAGAGTCAACAATAATACATGAGTGGAAGGAGGCCACAAAGAGGTTTCAAAAAATATTTTGATATATGTACATGGCATTCCATTTAAAAAAATGTTAATTGACCCCGTAGAGTCGTCTTGGCTGACCCTGTATATTCGAAAATAATTTCCGGTTATAGACTTTTTTGTCTAGTTTATTTATGTTTTTAAGTCAAGTTTCTAGCTATCATAAAACTCGACATATCGAAGTAGGACGCACTATTGCCCCACCCTGTATAGATTCTCAATCCTCAACGGAACGATAGCTTAGTAATTGGCTTATATAGTTAGTAACTGGGATATTAGACATACCTTAAAAATGCGGGGTCAATCCCTACTTACTGCTAAATTATTTTTGCTTATAAAAAATATCTAATGAACTGAATTTATCAAAGGACATAATCCATTCTTCAGGATTTCCACCAAACCTGAAAACCTTAAATGTATTAGTTTTGAAATTAAAACCTGAAAGTCAAGAAATTTTGGGGAGACCGTATGAATTGTCATGATTTTTAATGAGAATTCATAGAAGTCTCTCATTACACGAGCAAATAACGAGTCCGTTATCGTTACAAATTAGTGAGTACGCCTCTGAAAACGCGATATGAAACCTAAATAGCGTGTTACAGCTTTCGCCCTCCAGTAATTAGGAATTGAGAACAAAGTGTGAGTTGAGGGCAGCGGAGTAGCGACTAGCGACTGACTGGGGTGAACTTAGTATTCCCAGAGTTTCCCTCGACAGACAGAGCCGTAATTATATACGATTATTAGGACCGGTTGTGACAATAAATATAATAGAACTATGTTAAAAATAATTATCTACCAATTTTTATTAAACATATAAACGCCAAACGAATCAGAAATATGGATCATGTGACTATTCTTCATTGACAAACGCGATATATAATAAAACATCAACAAATGACAATTTTTTATCGAACAAGAACTAAATCGTCGCATGAATACCACAAGGTTCTAAGCGACATTTTGCTCAAAACAGAGATTTTAATTACAATCTGCTGTAAATATTTTTCTGCATCTTTCTGGCTAGGATATGTCAATATTGAATGGAGGACGGTGCCATAAACTTCATTTTCATATAATTCTAAGTAATTATTTGCTACGATCCATATTTTCGTTACTCTTTGAAATCACAAATAGACTATTTTATTTATTTTTAGACATTTTCTACCGTTTCTTTAATAAATAAAAATTACTAAAACTTATACCACAATTTGCATTTTTTTATGCTACAGATGCATATGGTTCTAAGTACAAATGCAAAGGTTAGTTAATTTTCCTATAATTCCTACAATTTTGAATACAATTAAACAATTCTACATGTATCATGTCAAGCAAATATTAAATTACTTCGTTCGGTGCATTCCACATTTAAAAAAATGGAACCAAAGTACCTAAGATTATAATCGTAAACTCAGTCTGTTGTAAAAACAGTGAATTGTTACTTAGGACCATGTAATTCTCATAAGACGGAATGTTGACGGTCCTCCCTGTTATATTGAACATAGACATGATACAAACCTACATTTTTTAGGAACAAATAGATATGAAATGTTGAAACGAATAACTGTACTTATAGGTTTGGAACCGAGTGGCAAAACTGCAGGGAGCTCGGAACCAAAATAAAATATATGTAAAGTCGAAATAGACGTAACGCTATTTAATTACTAATTACTAATAATTACTAATCAGGTAGTCTACGTACATATTTAATTATCATTAAACATTGCAAGATGGCGTACATGTAGTATCTCAAGTGATTCTAATTTGGGGGGCGTTTCTCCGATAATGTTCGCGTACTTTCGGAGCTCCGTGCATATAGACCATTAAACTACCAATTCCAATCGACCCATACCTAAGTATATTTCCATTACAACCACACACCATAGCGTCGCGTCGATGGACGGTTTTTGAAACTTTTTATTTTTGTAGAAACATTTTCTAACGCTTTATTACATTTATCCTGTCGTTTTATTTTTTGTTGATGTTTTTATTAATTAAGTATCGAAATACCGTAGTTGATATTGTTATGTTTGACTTTATTCCAATTCAAAATTTTATTTTGCGTATTCTAGTCTGAGACACTACCCGTTAAACATATTTCCAAGCGTCTTTTGTTATTTCTTTTAGGGAAAATCTCTTAGGCTAATTCTGTTTGTCGATGCAGTTCTTATGCACGATTTAATAACAAAGAAGGACGAATTCTACAGGAACTAACAGCCCATTAAGAAAGTTATGAATAAATTAAATTTAGGCTTGTTCCCGCCAGCACTAGGGAGAAAGGGTTACGGTGTATCTGACTACGGCACTGTATAGAGAAAGCGGCACCACTCACTACTCTAGCTCCAAGCTACGGTGTTGTTAACGCATTCCAAAATGCAAATTAGCCTGTTCTGAGGGGTGCTTATATTAAATTTTTGGTCTGTTCTAGTCTCTCGTATGCAACGAAGAAATTACTTATTCAAATAACATTCAAATTTATTAAATATACCCATATTCACTGTCTGCGATGATTTACGCAAACGTATATCTTACTTTCACTTTATCTTACATAGCTTTAACATACCACAATATTTCGGAAACAAAATTTATTACTGTGTATTACTTTGGACCAGCGTACAGCGTGTACATTGGTCAAATACCCGAAAAAATGGTTAAAGTTCAAATTTGACATGAAAACTCTAAAATGGTTCAGATAGTACAGGAAAAATAGTAGATAAAATTTCAATTCGCAGGGGTGGTTTTTGAGGGTTGTTATTTTAGGTAGTAACCAATGAAGAGTTGTTTTGACATGAACCGGTAAAAAATACTGTAAATAATTCAGGAAAAGCCCTATCAAAAAGTGGTTTTAAAATTGCGGTTTTTAGGGGTGGTTTTAAAGCTGTTTTGCTGGTTCAAATTAATTTGTATGCCTTTTTTCTTCAGAGGTTTTTACATGTTATATATGAAGGAAAAAATTATTTTAAAAATTGGGACCTAGGGGTGTGTTTTGGAGCAGCTTCAAATTCAGAGGTGTGTCAATAATTATGGCAAAAAAACTATTTGACAAATATATTGTGGCAGTGAGATAAACAGTTAATGGTCATCATCTGTCATTACTAGATACTGTAGAGGCATCATTTTCTGTTGCCGTTTCGAGAACAGAATAAGCTGTTCTGATGGTGGCATTTCAGACTACTTTAACAAGTTTAAGACAAGACGAGATTTTTTTCTGAGCCAGTTTTTTGACTGACGAAGTGACGTGATGCAACGAAATTAGGAATCTTTCTAATGAACCGATATTCGCAAATATTCCTATTCCTTCTATGGAGTTTTCGATACGTTTTGGGGTTTTTACCTGGACTTTAGGGTCTCTTCAATTGCCTACTATATTAAAAAAAAAAAATAATGAAAATAAGTCTTACTACACAACAATCAATGTAGATACTTCGAAAAAATTGCAAACGGAGATATTATTCATAAAAACGAATGATCATCTTGTAATAACTGGATTTCTACCATCTACCACGAACTTAATATTCAAGGCGCAGAATTTTGTAAATTCCCAAATTATGGCACAACCTTTATTTTTTAATGTTTCTCCACGTAGTTTTTTTCATGTGTAGAGGAAAGATTATACTACAATTCCATCTAATCAGTTTTTTATAAAACATTTCAAATTTAATTAGAAATTGAAGTGAAGAACGAATTTCTACGCAATCTGCCTAAGATTTTATCGTCATTTCTAAAGCAGATATTTAAAATCTTGTTAAAAGGATTTTTAGTACACAAATATCAGTTACCACATTTCATACACTTTCCCGCTATTTAAAGTATAAATTAAGTCTTATTATAAATTCATCAAAGAACTACAAATAATACATTTTTTAGAACACAGTTATAGTTAAATTACATTATTTATTTAAATTTTAACCATAACTGTGTTTTAAAAAAATATATTTATTGCTTTCTCTGGTGATGGGTTAATAAACCGAAATGTTAGAAAAGTAACAAAAAATTCAGTCTATTACTGAACGAAAATTTCCAAGAAACACCGAATATTATTTAATATCAACGGTCAAGGAAAGTGAATATATATAGAAACCAAATCGTGAACTCTAAAAGTTATATTAACTATTTAGAGTTAAAGATTTTTTACAACTTACCAAAATATAAGAGAAACAAATGGCCTTAAGATAATTACCAGAGAATTAAAAACATATATACATATTTGAAAATGAAATTTTATTCCCCGAATTTTTGTGACAACTACTATTCTTAATTCATCTCCTTTTTAAACTTTGGATCCTTTAATGGCACTGTATTAGTGTTAGTATTATAATACTATTTCTCTATTTTTATTAGTTTTACTAGCTGACCCGACAGTCGTTGTCCTGTCAATTTAAACAAAAATAGATATAGATAGAAGATAGGTAGATAGATTATTTTAATTAAGATTTAATGTTGAGACCAGGTTGCAGAGCACCCATATTGGAATATTATAAATATTTACAAAAATTAAGAAATGCGTTCATCGCAACGCTTGGTGATGAGCGATATTTTTTATCTTTCCGTTTGGAGAGAAAACGAATAGCGCCGATTGTTTACCTACGCTCGAGCACGCCACGCACAACTCCCCATGGGAAAAACATGGCAATTCAAGGTACATTCCACACACTTCCAACGATTGACCTTGCGATTTATTAATCGTCATTGCGAATGCAAGGTGAACAGGAAACTGGACACGCTTAAATTGAAACGGCAAATCGGTTGGAATCAGTAGTATTCTTGGAATCAGAACATCCTCACCTTTGAACTTTCCTATGATTATCGTTGCTTCAACCGTGTATGTGATGTGTGTTGCAGTCGAAAATGAATTTACCTTAAAAATTGGACTAAAACCTCGTTCTTCAGTTACATTCACTCCAAATGATGTATATTCTGCAAGAAATGCTTCGATTGAGGTTCTTGGTTAGAAAGAAGTGATGCCAGTGGCTCTGGCGGCAGTGTCAATTGTGGTAATTTGACCTTTCCGCTCGCACAACATAGTTCTGACGGTTCATGTCGGAACCTCAAAGCATTGCAATGTTGACAAACAGTGCTCGTGGTTCCGAAGTCGACCGATACATCCGCGGCGTAATCGACTTATCAGTCATCAACTTTCATTTGTATTAAGTTTAAAGTATTTCGAGTTGCACAAAATGAATTTTAATAAAGCGGAACTTGTAGACATGACTTTTGCTTTGAGCGAGTTAGACAGAAATTGTTCACATGCCAATAGAATTTATAAGAAAATGTATCCTCAAAAAATGATTCCTGATGTTAGCAGCTTCCAAAACCTTCTCGATAGATTTGTGGAAACTGGAAATGTCGAGTATAAAAAATGTGAAAGAATAAAACGTGTTGTGAACGAAGAAAATGAGTTTTCTGTGGTGTTGGCAACGGTTGAGAATCCCATATTAGTCAGAGAGAAGTGAGCTCATTAGTAGAAATAAGTTGGTCGAATCTTAAAAACAAATAAGTGTCATGCATATCATATTCAAATGCACCAGGAACCATCTGTTGATGATTTTTATAGGCGTCTACAGTTTTATAATTGGGCCAGAGATAAAATGTAAGATGTCATCTTCTTCAGTAATGTTTTATTCACTGATGAGGCAACTTTTCATAAAAATGGATTTATTAATAGGCACAGTTTCCATGATTATGCTTCGGCCTCACTTTTTTAGACATCGAAACCAGCACAGATGATCTATAAACGTTTTGGGGAGGAACTATTGGAGAACATGTAATAGGGCCACATTTCCTTGATGGTACATTGACTGGAGATATTTATCTTCATTTTCTGGAAAACTATCTGCCAGAATTATTGATGACTCTTCCTGAAAGCATTCGAAATAGGATGTGGTTTCAGCAGGTTGGTGCTCCACCACATTATTTAAATGCAGTTAGAGACCACTTAAATAATACCTAGCCACTTCAATGGATTGGAAGAAATGAACTCACTAAATGGCCTGCTAGATCCCAGATCTTACAAAAATGGGTCATTTTATGGGGATATGTGAAGGAAATTGTTTATAAAGACACACTAACAACAGTGCAAAATATGGAGGAAGGATAATAACTGCTTTTTGATCTATCACACCGGCAATTTTAGGAACAGTAGACACCTTCAAAAGCACATAGAGACGTGTGCCAATCAAAATGGGCAACATGTGAAGCACTTATTATAATTTTTTCTAATGATTTGAAGAAACCTATATTTTTAAGTTTATTTTTGAATTTTGTACTTATTGCTCAATAAAACAAAAGTGGTTGCAATTAGCCATAGGGAAGTTTACAAAAAATTTCTGTTTTTCATTTTTACATCACATCGATGAAAAATGTACAGGGTGTTCCATTTGAAAAAATTGAGGGAATTCAATTTAAAAGGTTCTTAATTGAAAAATAATTTTTAACCACCCTGTACATTTTTAGGAAGTAAAAATGATTCAAAAACATTAATTAGTATTCACATAAGTTTTTCTTAAAATCTATAATTATGACTTTGGTGATGTTTTAATATGCATCTGCAGATGGCATTATTTCAATTTTTTATAATTTTGATATAAAATTGAATCTTTACTAAAAAGTACCGTTTTCTTCAATTAAAATCGGTCTACAGGTCATACATATATAAAGATTCGTACAATTTTAGTTTTAAATCTTTACTTTAGAAATACATAATCGATCTGCCAAAGTAGATTTTTCATTTCCTTTTTTTATTCTTGACAGCCTTTTAGTAAAAAATCCAATTTTAGATCAAACTTATAAGAAATTAAAGCTAAACATCAAAAATTCGGCTAGACAAATTGATAGAGAATTTCAAAACGAACATTTAAAAAAAAAAGTTTCTGATAAATTTAACTTGAATACCTGTAGACTGATTTGGGTGGCACAGTGGGGCTTCGTCCCACTGTGTGCCATCAAACGTCCCCCCACGAAAGTTTTTTCAACATATGCACTTGGTTTCTGGTAGTTTGGCAGTTTGTTTTATCTGTTCGCAGTAATACGTCATATCATGCTCATGGTCCCGTCTGTCTCCCGCAACGGTTTTTCACAGAAAAACTTTAACTTTTGGTAGTTCTCTTCTGTCGAGTTTTTCACTGAGCCAGTTAATTGTTTATGTATGTGACTATATGTTTTTGTTAAATGATGTGCAAGTACATTGCAAGTAAGCAGGTAAGGAGTAAGTGTTGTTGCCTTTCATTTCTATTTATAAAATATGAGCAAGCAGAGCAAATTGACAAATTTTCTTAAAAGAAAGAATCGTGACTGGGAATGACAGACTAAATTACCGAGAACAATTTCTCTTCCTCATTTTTAGAATGTTTGTCAAAACCCCGGCTCCAAATCAACAAAATTATGAGCCCGTATTATCTGAAATAACAATAAGTTCCCATTTATTGCCTATTTTCGCCACCTTCGATCCCTGAAGGGTTGGTCTGGATACGCTACTGTGCCCTGTCCTAAATTACATATCCTAATTTTATCCGTTTTATAAATTTTTTGGTTTTAAATTAACACATTTACAAAAAAATTATAACAAAAAAACCTTAAAAGAAATTCATCAATAGCTTGATTTTTTTTAGAGTGTGCTTAGTCTGAGGGTATTTCATAATTATTTTACCCTGAGCAAAATGTACATTTTCCTCGACGTCGAAATATAAAATACTTTTTTCGCTTCATCTTAATCGACAGTATGAGGTTTGATCCATAAAATTAAATTAAATAGCTGAAAGCATCACCATCGTAAAATTAAAAATTATAATACTTTGTTACTAAATTTTATACTTATTTGATGATATCTTGTGAAAAAAGTGGTCTATGACCTTAGCGTTCCCTTTACATCCGGCGTCAGGCGGTTTCGTATTCCCTCAGCCTCTACTAAAATTTCATAGGCAATATAATTAATTTAACAATCACAATTTTAATGAAGTATCTATACTTAAGTTGCCGTAAACGCCGTAAGGTAATTCCTTGTCACTGAAAATTTAATGTGTAGAGTGATAATAATATTAGATAGCACTCCAGCGCACCGAAGAGTAATATCTTCCCCTTAATATTACATTGTGTTGCAACAGGTCAAGATTTGTAACATTTCTAATATTTTAATATTAAAGCTCTGACTTTTCATATTTCTTACATCATTTTTTAAATTGCATTCACAGCGACGGGGATGAGTTTCAAACAAAGCAATAAATAAAAAATTTTATATTCCTTTAAAAATGGGTTTCGGGAACAGGCGAAGCATGCAATTATGTTCGTGTTCTATCTCGGTCTGAAGTACTTGTGTATATCTAAATTAATGTTGACAGTAATAGAGTAGCTGTGCATTCGAGTTTTGCGAAGGCAAGATGAAAGTAAACCTGGGCGCTTCCTGAAATAAAACAAACAAAACATATTTGCATGAGCAATATTTCACCAACTAACTGAGTTTAAATATTGATATTGACTTGTAATTAGCGGTAGCAATGCCTTCCACAAAATCTACTTTATCCATAATTTTAATATGCTTTTAGATGTAAATTATACAGAGTGGTCCTAAATTCGGTACCATCCGTAACTTCATTTATTAAACAGGATAGGACAAATAGTAAATTAATATTTATAGAAATGGAAGACACACATGGTGTCATATTTTTCGGAAAAAAAATTGAAGAAGCCTCAAAAAATTTTTCTGAAACTTGGTATGATTTTTATAATGTCTTAGAAGACATCTTAGTTAACTTTAAATCTTTCCTACGACTGTAAAAAGAAAAACATATTATTTTTCTTCATTTTAATTTCTAGTTACTGATTTTGTTTGCAAAGTAACAGTCCAAAAAAGCATAATAAAATCAATTTTTAGATATTCCCTATTGTCAATACTGTTGAAAATAATGGACAGGAATAATGTCTCCAATGCAGAGCTCGCAGAGATGCATTTTTTTATAGCCGTGTGAATAGAAATTCGTTAAAAGCCATATGTCTTTACGCATAAATACTTATAACTCCAGGACGCAAGGTCATAGACATAAGACAATTCCATAGGAAGAACAGTAAGCGCACGCAAAGCAAGATGAATACCATGTTCATTCACTATTCAGTTTACCTGCAAACGTCGCAGTGTGTAGATGGTGGGAGGATACAAATAAATAGTAATAACTATGTCGCATTTTCATTCGTGTTTTTCGACAGTTGAACGGCAGAAATTATTTCTCGGTTTGATGACTTTCGGACCGATGGATTTGCAGTGCAAGGTACGAACATATCAGGACATCCTGCGTATAGCGTGTTTCTTTACAATTTGTAATTATGTTTTGTTCACTACATTTATATATCGTGGAAACTCTTAGAGCGATCTGAATTAAAGAATATTTGTGAGAAGTACATGTCCGCATGACCACTACCGTAAAGTTCGTATATGCGCAAAAGTATCTTCCTGTAATATATAAGAATATTATGAACAATACCACGGAGGACACCAAGTCGCGAGGTCGCAAAAAGCCAGTACCGAGTGGATTTGTACAAGGGTTTGTTATTGTTCCTTACCCCAAGTGCCGGCCCTGCCAGCACGGAAATTGTTCGGTGTTGGGACATGATTAAAACTAAATTTATAATAACAACGCTGTCTATTAATACCTAAATTGTCTTCGAATCGAAACGTTAATTATACTTAGATATGAATTAATGTATTATACTTTATAAAAAATATTGAAACATATTTAATGGGAAATATTTTCACTTAACGGCTTTTATGAAAAAGTTGAAACTCCTAACACCAATTTCAACTATAAAATGCATAATTTAAATCAACTAATTATTTTTTAATGAACACAACTTTTTTTAAATTACAGTGTTTGGAATACAATTTTTCATTTTCCCTCACAATTGGTATTTAATTTTAGACATTATCAACACTTTTCAACATTACCAATTCATTGTATAAACTATTTTCTTGGTATTTTTAGATTTGTGATTATTTTCTCATCATACCTAACATTGGTCTCATTATTGTTCATTTTATGAATATTTGAAAACATTTATTTGTAGATATTTTGAAATGTGTCTTCAGCAGAGAAAAAAACGTTTAACAACATAACGATTCGTACAATTCAATAAGATTTTTGTCTGATTAAAATTTTATATTTTTTTAATGGTAACATATATAATTAAAAGAACTATCCTGTAGCTTGTTAGCAAGTGCTTCACAAATATATGAAAGACTTACTATAAACAATAGTCAAGTTTTTATTAACATTTTAAAATATTGTTACGTGTTTGCTATCCACACAAACACCTATACTCATAGATTCGTTGATTGAAAGTCCAGGTAACACTTATTCACTACTTTATTTACTAATTAACAAATAACAACAATAGATTAATTACTGTCTTAACTATAATCACACTTGAACACTTATAAGTCTCTTTCTTATTTCTTCTTTACTCGTTCACGTTCAACTTAAGATTGATTCTCGGCCCACCGTGCGTCTTATTTATACATCCATTCACACAGTCTAGAGTATTCCAGAATATTCCCGGCCGTTCACATATAATTCCAGTCTCATCTAACCAGTCTACACAGTCCAGTGGCGTAACAATATACTTATGCCTCCGGTTGCTGGGTGGTCCACATTGGTATCCACGAGTTTAGCGGAACCCAACAGATAACGGCAACAGTGAGATGCAGAAGAGGTGTTGCCACGCTGTCAATCATGAGAGTATGCTAAACGAAAAAAAGTAAACGGGACGTACCTTTTACCTGTTACTACTGGTAAGTTAAAAAGTATTTATGGGCTTCGCTATACATTTGCAAAATAAAAACAAAGAAATCGGTCGTTCTGAATCTACACAAATGGCGTAATGTACTTCATTTCGCTTATTTTGACAACTAGTAGCAGTGGATGTGTGTGTTGCAATTGGATAAATGGTGGAAAAAAAACTTATTACGCCAAACCAAACATACTACCGCACTTCCATCGTATTTTAAATCCAGAAATCGGGAAATGTACGTTTGATAACGACTAACGTACGTTCGATACCTACGCGACATATTCGAAATAAAATAGAGAAATCATACGTCTTTTATACTGCGTCAAGATTTACACTAACATGTCGAAATCGGTCTACTCATACCCTCTACCAGGTCATTGTCTGATGCACCTGAATGGCAGCGCGATTTGGTAACTCTACGTATTGTAATCAAAATGAAATAATAATGCCCTTGAGTATTTCAAAGGTATAAAACTGTTACTCCTAGTCAGTTAACTAATCATCCTGGTAGCCAAAAGTCAGATTTCGTCTACAGTGTTTGCGTGTGTGTTTGTGTGCGTGTGTTTGTGAGTGTGTTTGTGTGTGCTTGTATGTTTGTGTGTTTGTGCGTGTAGTGCGTTTGTGTTTGTGTGTGTGTGTGTACGTGCGGGTGTCACGATCGTTTGGACCCCTCCACGTTGCTTTGTTTTACCGTACAGTAGCTACGCCACTAGGTTAGTATATTAAAAATTACAATTTGCCACAATAATTAACATTAGAGGGTTATTTGTCATTTAATGTATCTCAAAGTAGGATTATTATTGCAAAATAACAGATTAGTAGGACATTAATAAATTTAAGACAACAGTAGATTTTAAAACCAAATGTTATTTTATTTATTTCTAACATCGATGAATTAGATTTACTTGTATAAAATTATGTGGAACTATATACTTAAAGGCATAGGTAATTATTTTTGGACAAAGAACCACTTTTATTATGGTGTAAAAGATTCATTCCGTATTATTTAACCTTCAGTGAAGCGACAGTACTAAATAGACACGTAATCATATGCAATTTTTAATTTTTGTTAGTCCTCACACCACATACAGATGAGTACATTTATGGGTAAACCCTTATATTCCTAATTGATTTATAATGCCACATTATAATTAAATTATTCCTTTTTTTCATGCTACACCCTATGAGTTAAAATTACACCCAAGCACGCTTACTATTATGCAAAGTGGCCCTCGACTACTATTTTGCAATTAATATTACAACAATATTTTTAAGAGTAAAACGGTCAAGTAAAGACCTGTAAGTAGTTCATTTTGTGGGGGGGAAAGTTTTCCAACAACGTCACCTTACTAATAACAATAACTTCATGATCTTGATCACTCAGTAACTTTCCGTGCACTAGAGAACGTATTTAAACAACAATTAGCCAGAGCAAATTAACAATGAACGATGAATATGTGAAAGGCGCCGCCAACTCTTGGCCTCTGTGTGTCCCAAGGTATACCGGTATGAAAATAATTAATGATAAATGAATATATCATGGCTCATTGCATAGATACATGGAATATAAAAGACGTCATAAAAATCACTTTTTTAATTTCTTATATCTTTGCAATGAACTGTACTGTGTATCCCAAATTGCTTGATTGTGACTGTTTCTTCTACTTCTATATCAGATAGCAAGTTCGTGAAACGCTCGATAGGTGTAAACCGCATTTCGATATCATGTACCGTTTTCGAGATATTGACGAAAATTGACATATGACAGATTACGAAGAAGCGTCATGATATTTTTATTTCTGCATATTTTTCAAGCAATAAAAACTTTCTACATGCACTTTTCAACATGGAATAAGATACATCTTCCAGAAAAATGTTATCAGTACTAAATTTTGAGATATCTAGTCCAATTTTCTTATTTCAAAGGGGAATTCTTTGACTTCGAAATACCTAAACAAAATCAATCTATCAAAAAATTTACATATGTGTTGAGGTATATTATATTATCATCAGGAAAAATATAAAAATATTTCTATTTAAAATAAATATTTAGTGATATTTAACACAGTTGGCGGCAAAAAACAAGTCTTTTGTTACATAATGAAAAAATCTTCGAAAAAGTACTTAAATCTCGTCTAGACAGTTTATAAAAAAGTATCAAATAATATCAAATAAACAATATGCATTTCAAAAGGGCATTTCAACACAAAATGCAATCACCTACCTGACGGATAACATATATCGCACACTTGATAAAACTTTACCGTCATCACTGGCAGTATTCTTGAATCTTGCAAAAGCCTTTGATACTGTCAGTTTCTCACTGTTGTTAAAGGCGCTAGAGAATATAGGAATTAGAGGCAATTCATTAAAATTGCGCGAAAGCTATATATACGACAGAAAGCAATGTGTTGAAATAAATCATGTGAAGAGCAATTTTCAAACTGTAGAATATGGCGTTCCACAGGAGACCGTACTAGGACCATTGCTTTTTTGTCATATATATATAAATGATTTGTTTTTGACTGAGTCTTGTGGAGATATATATGCCTTTGCAAATGACACAGTGATTTTCTACGTTGACCAAACTTAGCAGAATCTAAAACAAAAGGTAGAGAATGATAACATAAACATAAAAAAAATGGTTAGGTAATAAAATACTTACTTTAAATTTTGAAAAAAACTTTCTTTTTATCTTTTGCCTCTTACAGAAATGCCTTACCTGATTTTGATTCCCTGACCATTACCGATAGAGACAATACACTAATAATACATAAGGCACAAAAAGTTAAGTATCTTGGAGTATATATAGATAGTCATTTAAAATGGGATTTATTTAATGAAAACGCTAAGATGTTTATTTACAATATTTAAACATTTGAAAGACATTTTACCGGCAAATAACCTTCAAACTATCTATTATGCTCTGGCTGAGTCTCACTTAAATTATGGCATACTAGGTTGGGGTGAAGTAAGCAAATCCGTTTTAAATTACCTGGAAATCACCCAAAAAAGATTAATAAAAATTATATGCAATCTAACTCCTACCTTCCCGACAAACGAGTTATACAGTAAAACAGAACTTTTCAATCCAAGAAAACTTTTTTATTATGTCTTCTGTGTAAACCAATCCAAAAAGCAGAAAAATTAATAAATACATCACATTCGTACTCTATGCGACCAATGACAGAACAATTTAAAGTAAAATTTATGAAGAAAGCAGTAGGTCAAAGAAACTGCCAATATTTAAGTCCCAAAATTTATTCCATGTTACCAGAAACTGTAAAAACAACTAACTCAGTGAATACTTTTAAAATTTGTTGCAAAAACTATATGACAAACTTTTGGAATTGATATTCATAAACAAATTAATTTAAGAAACACTTAGTAGTCCTAATAAATTAAAACAAAACTACTTATTCAAATATAATACATCAATTTTTAAAAATATTTATTTGTGTATATGTGTAATTGTATACTTGTGTATGAGTATATGTGTCTATAGGTATATGTGTATGTACGTTTATATGATATAGATATGTATATAACATTATTCTGTTATGCTAATACTTACATTTTGTTTACTTTATTTTATAGTGTACTTTATTCATAATTTTTATTTATATTTGTATTATTTATATTTAGATTACTTATATATTTATTTCATTTATATGTATTCCCACGCAAAAATATCTCTTTAGATATTTGCAGTGGTGTATTGTATTTATTTAAATTCTAAGTACGATATCATTTATTATTAGTGCTTTCTGCTATTTGAATAAACATTATTATTATTTATTACCATAATATATTGATATAAGAATAAATGATAAACTAAACGACATTCCTGCATTGCAATTTCTGTTACCTAACAAACTGAAAATATATAATAACGAAAGTATTAAAAAAAAAGGTTTTATTGAAGCAAATAACAAAATTTAATCACAAATAGTGAAGAGTGTCCGATTTGTGTGCCATTTCTCTCGATACAGTGTCGACACCTCTTCTTAACTGATTTCTCAGAATTTAAGAGTTATAAGGGCAATATCATCGTCTTCTCGCATTTCTGGAAGTATTTTAAATATTAGAAGAACTAGTACAAATATGGGCTAGCCATTTATATTGGCTGATATTGCGGTATATCAGTTGTACCAGTCGCCATCTATTAAATGGATGCATGTACCTAGTACTAGTTGAATTTAAAACGTATACGCGTATGGTTACAGCCAAATACGCTGGTATGCAATCCCGTGACCGACTTTCGTTCACTTCTGCACATGACATCAGTAGCGAAACGTAATGTGACACTAAATTTAAATTAATAAAATTATAAGGTTGTCCTGAAAGCTACTAATTGCAGTAAAGGCAGTGGGGTTATGCTAACCGTTAGTTATAGATTTTTTCAAGGACACAAATTTTACTTTTTAATAATTATCGATGTTTGAATTTTACTTTTGAATAAGATTGATAATCATATACCCAATATACATATTTTTGGAAGGCTTCTATTTTTTTCCGATGTTTTGAACTCAAAGGCAACTATGATTCCTATTTGAAATAAGAAAGTTGTACTTAATATATTAAAATTTCGACGTTTCACGAAAATCGAGCTCGAGTAACCTTGGTCGGTTTTGCTCCATCTGGTACAGAAGTAGGAGAAACAGCCAAAATGGAGCAATTTGGGATACCCAGTTCAATCTCATATAAGAAAGTTATGTATTGGCCACACAAAATATATTATTCTAGATTTAAAATTCACCCTATACGAGCCACCTACTAGTTATCTATATCAAGAAAATTCAAAATTAATAGCAAACAAATAGCTATATACACAAACATCAAAGTGATCCTATTTTAAAAATAGTTCATCCTTTAATATTTCCTGGAACTTTGTAATTTATTTAAAAAACAATTTTATTTAAAAATGTAATAAGATGCCATCAAAGTTAGATATTAAATTGACAAATGAGTTAATATAAAAAGAGGACGACGCGGAAAGCGTCAAGGTATATTCTCGGATTCATTAAGATTACGGTGGGGTTTCATTTCTGATATCGTTTTAACTTTCTGATATCATAAAATGCAACTAAGAGTTTAATAAAAGTTTAATTAGAAATTTTCTTCATTACGTAAAATTAAGTTAAATAGCACTTTGTTTCTGTTAACCCACTTTTATGAGAAACTAAATTAAACGGCAGATAAAATGCTGAAAAATAATATTAAACTCTACACTTCACATATTTTCTCTGCGATTTTGCGAAAACTAAAGCAAACTCTAGTATATGGAAGATATTTTTGTTATTTTCTATCTCATTCCACTGAAAACAAAGTTTTGATTGTTTGTAGCAGCTTATCATATTTTTCGCAATTCGTATTTTTTTAACGCGTTAAAGATATTTTTCTTCATTATGGGATTAGCAGAAATTCATTAGATAGATGTTCTGAAAATGACACTCTTATAGTAAATTATTGTTAAAATCCATAATATGAAGTGAGTGTTTCTCACATACAATATGAATCAGACTGCGAAAAGAAGACCAGAATGGAGGAATTGAAAACAAGAAACAAATCATCCTCTGCATTTGAGATGAACTGTCAAATTATTATTCTCTCGTCCAGATTGAATAGAGATACATGCATGAATGACTCATACACCTATGAAAATCTAAGTAACAAGTTGTAAAATTACAAATCAGTATAACCCATATTTTTGAGAGAAATACGGACCCGACCGAGTTTCATAACAAGCGTTTTAGAGAAAAATATAAAAGACTTCTGAACTCGTATTTTTAATGTAAAACTGGCAAGAGCCCAAAATAGTCTTGGTAATATAATTTGTAGTATGGACATGTTTTCAATAGGATAAACATGAATTTTTTCTGCATTATTGATATGCGCAGGTTCATCTACATGACAAAAATTGTAACTCACGATCAATATCAATCTACACAAGAAATTAAAAAGGGTTCCAAATAATATTGATTTTAAAAATGAGTATACTACATACAGAAATATATAGACAGAATTAATTAAAAAAAACCAAGTATACTTTCTACAAGGACGAAATAGTAAAAAGTAAAAACAACATAAAAGCTCTATGGGATACAGTAAATTATAAAATAAAAAATACCAACAAACAAAGCCAAAGTATAACACAAATAAAAAATTAACAATACGAAATTACTAGAAGCAAATCCGAAATGTGTAAAATATTTAATAATAAATTTATAAATATAGGAAAAATACTTGCGAATAATATAAAAATGAATGCAAATTATAATGAAAAAAAAAACTTACATTCTATATTTCTACATCCTTGTACCAATTTTAGAAATAAAAGGTTATATAAACAAACTAAAAAATAAATAAGCTCCAGGATTTGATAACATTAAATCTGAAACACTTAAAGAAATATCAGAATACGTTATCGCTCCTCTGACATACTTAATAAATAAGTCTCTTAGTTCAGATATTTGTCCGGACATTTTTTAAAGTATCTATTGTAAAATCAATTTATAAAGGTGGAGATAAAAAAGTCAGCTTTAAACTATAGACCAATCTCTCTTATAACAAGCGTTACTAAAATTTTTGAAATGGCATTAAAAACCAGAGTCCTGAGGTTTCTAGATAAACACAATATTTTATCAAAACAACAATTTGGTTTTAGAGAGGGTAAGTCGACTGAACACGCAATTACTATGCTCACCAAGACAATTTATGAATCTCTGGATAATTCAAAATCTTCGTTTGTTTGTTTATAGAGTTAGCAAAAGCTTTCGATACAATAAGCTACATGTTATTATTGGAAAGTTTAGATGATATAAGAAATTAGACATACAGTTCTTAAATTAATGCATAGTTACCTAACAAATAGGTAGCAATATGTGGAAATCGATAACACCAGAAGCAGTTTTTGGAACAATTGAATATGGCATACCTCAAGGCACTATACTTGGACCAATTATATTTATCCTTTACCTTAATAGTTTATTTGCGATAGAGTCAGAAGGTACGATCATCAGTTTTGCTGATGATATTGCCATTTTTTATGAAAGTGACACCTGGGACAACTTAAAAGAAAAAGTACAAAATGATTTTACAAACATAAAGCAATGGTTTGATTTTAAACTTCTCTCATTAAGCTTTGAAAAAAAAGTATATATACCTTTTAGCTGCTATAATGCCTCTTTACTGCAATTCCAATCCTTAGAAATGAAGGATGAACAAGATAATTGTCTTTCAGTATTCTCTAAACCGCATAGTAAGTACCTTGTGTTAATTATTGACTGTCACCTAAGATGGGACAATCACATAAATTATATCACCGACAAGTTGTGTGTACATATTCATCTTTTTTAAATTTCTAAAACATGTGTTAGATATTAAACATCTAAAAATAATATATATGGCTCTTGTAGAACCACATATTAGATATGGCTTAATAGGTTGGGGAAATGTTTTGAATGTACATTTAAATAAATTGGAGTTAACTCAAAAAAGAATTATTAAAATAATGTACAACAAAGAACCTACCTATCCTACCAATTCTTTGTATAGAGAGTCAGTCATCAATCATGGATCCACGACAGTTATTTTTTTAAGCTTGTCAGTGATGCAATATTCAGAAACAAACATAATTTTACAACATGTATATAATACCAGAAATAAAAAAAATCTTATATCAGCTAAACCAATCTATAAAACAATTGGGCAACGTTCTCATGTGTATCTCGCACCTAAGGCATATAACTTTATATCTGAAACATTAAGAAATGTGTTTAATAAAAAACTATTTAAAGAAATATAAACAAGTTTTTATTGGAAATTCCCAGAATAGAAATACATAACTTACTAGATTTTACAAATTCTTAAAAAAAAAATTAAAAAAAAAACTAAAAAAAAAAATTTCAATACTTACGTTGTATGTAATTTTAAACCTGATAAAAAACTAAAAATAGAACATGATTTTATATTAAAATAATAAACTACAAGTGTATTCATGAATGCATAATATAGTATATTAATTATGTTATATTCTAATGTATATTAATGTAAGAATTATTTGAAATGATATTTATGGCCAAACATATTTGTAATTATTCATGTATCTGTACGATGTTTTATACTGATTGTTTTTTTTTCTAGTCACAGTCAAGGTCCTGTTGAATCTTTGTGATTTCTTGTCATGCTTATTTGTATGTAATTTAAGAATGTTTTTATTTTATACCCACTATTTTGTAATTCTCCTTCCAAATAAACATATTATTATTATCATTATATAAATTTAATTTTATACACATGAAATATATTTTGACGTTTAATGTGACGTTCCTCTTTTCGAAACTTTACCACACAAAAGTTTGTCACAGCACAAAGACCTTACGATTTTAAGCAGTCTGAAAACTTATTAGTCTTCACTAAAAGTTCAAAATACGAGAATTTCTGAATAGTTTAATGTAGTACGTCGTTAAAAAATAACAAAACTAGCAGTGGACCTAAGTTAAAACCCTGCATCACCCCATGTATCATAATAGTAATATATACATTTATTTTTACAAATATATTTTCTGTATTAAGCATGAAATTAATAACTAAAAAATGCAATCTTTGATATTTTTAATTTGTTAATCAGAATTTGTTGAACTAATATATTAATCTCTTTTATATGTGCCGTTAAACGCAATATGTTATTTTTTGATGGGAGTATGTAAAATTAATGCACGGTATTGAGCAATTTCGTAATTTTTCGGATATAATCACCCCCGAGGACGCAATCGATGTAAAATACAGAACATGTTTTAATAACGATTACAGTTTAATAAAATTAAAAATGCATCAACCAACAATGTGTTGTATAATTGACGACCAAATAAATTGTATGATAATCCTATTTATTAAAGTGAATAGTTTCATTAAAATTTAAAATATATGACATTGATTTGTCATTTATTTCATTAAATAATTACAGTAATATGTTTTTGAATTTTCCTATTTGTATAAATTTACTAAACTAATAATCATAATATTTGTCAGCAATAATTGTACCGGAATAAATATTTTAATTATGTATAATACATTTTCTGGTTTTAGAACATGACAAACTAAATGCATTTTAAAATTATGTATGGTTATATCTGAGGGATAAATTTATAACGTTTTTGAATTCAAGCAGAAGTTGTGCATATTCATGAATCTTTCAATGCTATAATTTAAACGTTAAGACACAAATTAGCTCATAGGAATGCTGTCCATTTGTCACATTTTCATGCTAAATACAATTTTTACATTATCAGGTATAGGTACACCATTTATTTTAAAACCATTTTAAAAATGAAGTCGTTTTAAACGAAATCATGTGTGATATGTAAAGTGAAGATAATATATACCTATTCGACTAAATATATCATTATTAAAAGTTGTCAAATACGAAGTTGCAGAACTTTAAAGGCTTGTTTCTGATTACTTTATATTTTTAAAATATCTGACACTAACCCCCGCCGAGATACTTTTCATTTAGTTCTTGTCACTGTCTCTAATCATATTTCTCCTATTTTCTTTAAAAACTTTGCTGTTGATATTTTACTAAATTAATTGCTTTTTTTTCTTATAAATTAATAACATTTCGTCACACCAATTTTTTAATATTTGTTCCTTTCTCCCATTGTTTATCTTTTCTTGGAAATTAGTGTACTTAGTAAAAATAAATGTAAAAATAAAATAAAATAGTTATTTAATATTATAATGTTTAAAGGAAAAAGAAACAAATACAAATTTACTTTTATTATCTATTACATAACAATTTTAATTTTTAATTTTAACGTGTTGAAGATATAATTTTCATAATTAGCAGTGCTGAACGCTACACATTATAGAGGAGTGTAATTTTCTTAATGACTTGGAGGAATATCTTGAAGTTGACACAAAAATTTCTGAAAATATAAAGGAAATGACGAGACACATTAATATAGAAAAACAATATAAATATGATACATTTTAATATTCCAAGCATTCAAAAATATTTCGATGAATTAATAATTCTAATAAATAACTATAATTCTTGAAAAATACATCTGTTGGCACTAGTAGTGTTTACAGATTTCTATCGTCAAATATTGACATATTTTTACTTGAGTTGGATAATTATATTAAGTCTAATAATAGTAGTAATAATGGTAATAATAATTTTGGGATTTTTACAGGTGATATGAATATAAATATTCTAAATAAACAAGATATTTACAATAACATATATCTGAACTCTATGGCAATATTTATGGCATTATATATATATATATATATATATATATATATATATATATATATATATATATGTATATATATCACATATAAATGTGATCTAGAATAACCAATGAAACTAAATGTTGTTTAGATCTCTTTTTTCTAAAATCATCCATAAATAAAATTTGACAATCATTTATAATATAATTCGATATTACAGATCACTTCCTCATTTATTTGAGCGTTCCTATTAAATCTATAAAACCATGCAAAACCATCAATACTGTAAGCAGAGCAGACTATGATAAAGTATTTCAGCTACTAAGTTTAGAAAATTGGGAAAATCTTTATAATTTCAGTGATTGTAATACCTGCACTAATGCAATTTTATGCAATACTATAAAAAACTGTATCAATTTGGCTACTTCTCATTCGACTAATAATGTCATAAAAAAAATGAAACCATGGATTACGAATGGTATTGTAATGTCTATTAAAACCAGAGACAGAATGAAAAAAAATTACGAAATAATAATACACAGTTACTTAATGATTACAAAACATATAGAAACAATTTAACAAGAATTAATAAATTAACTGAAAATAATTATTATACAAATAACTTATGTAATGTAATTTCGATAACTTGTAATGAACAAAAAGCAAATGAATTTAATACGTTCTTCTGTAATATCAGTAATGAATGAGATAACCAACTCAATTATTACTCCAAATATTGCAGAAAACCTAGAGTCTGTTACATCACCTCCACTTAATAGCTTATTCCTAAGGCCAGTTAAGGACAATGATATAATAATCTTTATTAACAGTTGAGAAAATTATAGCGCCACTGGTATGGATCAAATATCAGTTAAATTCATAAATAATAATCAGCATGGTTTTAAAAAATTCTGCAATACCACGGATGCAATTTATAAACTGGTAACTACAATTAACTGTAATTTACAAGAAAATAAAAAATGTGTTTCTGTTTTCCTGGACCTAGCGAAGGCCTTCGACACTGTGCATCATTCAAAATTATTACAAAAATTAGAAAACATTGGTATTAGAGGCACTGTGTTGAAGGTTTTTACTAGTTACCTAGCGAACAGAAAACAGTTTGTAAAAATAGGTGACAAAATTAATAGTGAAAAAGTTATAACCATAGGAGTACCTCAGGGCACAGTTCTGGCCCCAATATTGTTTTTAATTTTTATTAACAATTTATGTAAATTGAATATATCAGGGCAAATCATTTCATTTGCAGATGATACTGCAATTATCTGTAAAGGTAATAATTGGAATGAGGTTGGCAATTCTGTTTCACAAGATATGAGTAAAAGTAAATCTCTGGCTTGATCTAAACTTATTATCACTATACGAATCTAAAACTAAATTTATTGCCTTTTCTATATATGATTTAAATTTACCCAATTTCAATGATCTAACTATTCAGGACAGTAGTGAAAAAAATACATTCAACAGATTCAATAAAATATTTAGGGGTAATGGTAGATAAAAACCTGAGGTGGTTGGAACAGTCTAGTTATATTACTGACAAAGTTATAAAGTTGACACATAGATTCTACCATTCTATCTAAAAAAATATTTTAAATGTACATAATTCTCTAGTAGAATCTATTATAAGGTATGGCATCATCATATGGGGAGGTGCCTATGAAGAAGCTTTAAATTCAGTAAAAGTTATACAAAGAACAATCCTACAGATAATTTTAAAAAAAGAATCAACATACTCTAGTGACCAATTGTTTAGGGAAGGTGGATGTCTAAATCTGAAACAATTGTATATTTTAAAATGTTCCGTGTTTATTAAGGAGAATTTATCCAAATTAAATCATGTCACATATTTACACGCTAATAGATCAGTTTTAAACAAAAATATATTAATCCCAAAATACAACAGAACCAAGCAGCAAAATTTTATTGATTACGTTGGTCCAATTTATTATAACAAATTACCAGTTGATATAAATAAATAAAAATTATTAATAAACTATCAAAATTTAGAAAAACAGTAAAACTTATATAATAAATAATGTGTGCACAATTTTTTCTTTATTAATGTGTCTTGAAATTTCTGTCATTTATATATTCATTCATTTATAAATTTCTGACATTTATATATCAATTTGTAATTTATTTTTACGTACATTTATTTATATTTATTGATTTGTTACTCAGCATATCAGTCCAAAAGTTATTAGTGTCAATTTACTATTATTAATGTACTATTGGCCGTATTATGAATACACATATATAAGTGATGTGGTTATTTTTTAACTTTTAACGTTAGTCTTAATGACTGACAAAAAAAGACTTATTATATATGCGTGGTAGCTAAAATTAATTCAATAGTTAAAAAAAATAACTACCATCGCTAGAAGATACAATGAAGTTAGCTACATTTGACAGTAAATAGTTACAAATGTGTTAATCTGAACGTGGCCACACCAACTTTCTACTTTGTGTTTGACATAAAAGAAGAAGAAAATTACTTTAAGCTAACCTTACTTTTCACAATTTTAAAAATAAAAAATTGAAGGTTGTCAATTTAATTGTTTATTAAAGTGAGTTTACAATGAAGTAAGTATTCTGTCAAATGTGTATACTGTATTGTAAATATTATTATTATATAATTATTTATTTATTGGTTGGCTCAGTCCCAAATTATAATCTTGTCCTATATATTTTTTTTGGTAAGATCCTGGGATGTAAAGAATTAAAGCAGTTAAAATATAAAAATTTTCGTACTTGTAATCATTGTCCACATTTGTGTTATAGCAGTACAAAGTTATACGGAACCGGAAGTTGATATTTCAATTAAATATAGAACAGTTCATAGGTAGCATATTTACAAAAAAAAAAAGATTCTACAAACGAGGCTTCATTAAAATCAGAAAGTGAGGTTATCCAACTTTCAGCAGTAGTTAACTACATAATTACCTTTAATTCTTTAGTAGGAGCTAGCGTAGATCTGCCTTGACAATACTCGTATTGGATACGAACGTTAATCAACGGTAGTCGCAGTCAGTAATTTGATGGTATCAAGTGAAACTCGGTGACCTCATCCCGCTTCTGGCGGTTTGTATATCATCGTATACGCAGAAGCTATGCAATCTTAGGCGAGGGTTGTGTATATGATATACCATCTTTCATAAGGGATGTAAAGCAGTTCGTTCCTTGTGGATTAAATGTTAAACAAGTAAAAAATCCCTACTCTTCTACGTGGAAGAGGTTCAGCAAATTTTCCAGGTTGGGAGTAGCTCGTCTACAGACGTCGGCGATTGGCTCTGGTAGCGGAAATAGGCCGACCCTAAATGAAATAATTTCTTTAGTAATTGCCGTGGATCTTCTGGTATATCGTAAATGTGACGACAATATATTTATTATCTCCCTTGCCATTCTTTTGAAAAAAGGAAAAAACTTTTAAACATTTCTTAGACTCAAATAGATTTGTTGCATCACGAATTCTCCGCCTTTCAATTACTCTATTTCTAGAAATTACAACAAACTTATTTGATATTGTCTTTATTTTACACTCCACATATTACTCACATATTGTTAATTTCATCAATTTCTTGCAGAATTAAATTATTAACTACCATTCTGAACGCCATTTTTGTTGTTAACAATCGTTGTTAAGTTTTAATACCACCAAAATACATGCTTCTAAAATGTATTAATAAGCGACCATTTTAACGATGTATATAAATATTTAGCTACCCTCGGTAATATATAATAAGGTTTTTGGATTTTTTATCGTTAAATGCATTTTAACCACTCGCTAAAATTAGCGATAACCTTCCGTAATATGGCCGTAAGTACGATAAATTTGTATAGTTAACGCTACACAATCCCTTCTAGGGATTAGGCGCAATTTATTTAATTATGAAAAAAGTAATGTACAATTTTTCAGTTAATTTGTTAATTGTTAATAATATAGATAATATTTCATTGAATTGATTAGATCAGGTTCTATGTTTATTTATATTAACTGCTACTGTAAAAGTGCCAAATCTATTAACATAATATTTAAAAATAGTACAAATTTTTTGGGTTATTAGGCCAATTTAATTTCTCACTATTGTTGATTAACTTGCCGACGTTTCGGTAAACTTCATTACCATCCTCAGGGCACTGTAAGATATAAATATTATTATTATCTAAACTAGAAAATTATCCAACATATAAAATAAAAAAATAAATTAAAACAATTTAGGCACTTAATAAAATTATTAATTATAAAAAAATTAAAACAAATCTAAAAAAATTAATAATTTATTATATATTTTAATATAATATTTATTTAAAATAAAATAATTAAATAAAATGTAATTAATTTTCAGTGTCTTTTCTTGATTTTACTATTCGAATTTTTTAATTTTTACTAATTAACGATACTAAATATTCTGTGGTAAAATCATATTTACATACTGCACCGCAAAGACTGCTAATCAAAACTTAATTTATTTACTCGTAGTTAATAGATCAAAAAAATAGTGAATATATGTAAATATATTTTTTGATATCAAACCAACCAAGTCCTTTCATTTAAAACGATAAAATTTTTCATATAAATGAAATTTTTATTCGCTCATTGCGATTTACATCATATAAATTAAATTTAATTCTCTGAAATTCAAAGCATACTTAATAAAATACGTTTTGGAGAATATTATGTGAGGAGCAAAATATCATGGAGCACGAAAGCTTAATGAAAATCCAAAGCCAATTAGGATTCAGACCTCTTTACAAAATTCGCTAAAGTAATTAATGAATATTAATTAAATTCCATTTGGAAAAAGCAAAGGTGAAATCAACTGCCATAAGAATTCCAAACACGCTGTACGCAGTGAAAATTATATAATAATAAATAATTACTGAATGCTTATTTATAATCCAAAAAGTGGAACACATGGTACAAATGCAAACATATTTAACTTCAATTACCGAACGTGTAAAATCTATTTAAATAGTTAAATTCATATATCAGGGTAATTTGCTACGTTTTTGAGTGATTTTTGCGGGCTCTGAATAAAGTGTCACATGTCCTGAAGAGCGCCATTCTCGACATAACTGTGCTAAATCACAGCAAATAAAATTACTTTTTGGTCAGCGTTTTTAAATAAAACTTTAGTGTGATAGATTTCAAATTAACATGTGTTTTTTATAACGCGCCCACCAAAAGAAAACAATGGACAATAGGGTGTTTGTCGCTATGGGTTTGTATTCACAAAAACACGAGGTTAATTTATAATTTCCATTTGAAAATTGCAAATTTTTGGTCAGTGAACGACTTGTCACAAAATGCTACCCATGATGGTTTTAAATGTGACGTCACTCTTGTAGTAAGCAAACCTACGGTTATCTTATCGTGACTGCTTTGTGAATATTTGGACTGATGTCGTGTTGTATTACTAGTTTATAACAATTAATCATGGAGGGAGTTGTGTGAAAGATCTCTTAATTTATATTTTTTTGAGAGGTAGTTACAGGTGAATGATTAAAATATTTGGGGAAGTATTAAAGTTAAGAAAATAGGTATTTGGGAAAATACGAGGGTTGGTTCACTCCACAAAAAAGTGTACACCAGCTTTAAAATCTTGGGATTTAACTGAGATTGAACGGACTGAATTTTGAATCAACAGATTTTACTAAGATTAAAAGATTTAACCCATACTGAACAAAGACTTAACAGACTGAACCAAGATTAAACAGATTGAACTGAAGTGAGTTATTAAACAAATTGAACTGAGATTAAACTGTTTAAATTGAAGTTAATCGTTTAATATTATCATCTCTTATAAATTTTTTTATTCAATCCCATATATTAGTTTTTTATTACAATAAAATAGTGTTTCTTAAAGCCGCATGACATGACATAAAATTCGATACAGTATGCAAGATGACAACTTAAATGATAACATTTCATTTATTTATTTTTGAAATGTCAGCATATTAAGCTGTCATCTTGTATTTTTTATCAAATTTTACACCGTGTCATACAGCTTTCATACTTCAGTTCATTACTAATAAGTATACCTAAGTATTTTGTAAGTATTCAAAATATCTCACCTTAATGAAAACAACACTGAGAGCAGACATTGTTGATTATTATTGTATTTTTGTATTATTTTTGCAAAGGTTAAAAATTATTAAAGCAAATGTTAAAAAAAAACAAAATTTACTTCAAGAAGTATACAACATAATATTGAATATTGAATCCTATACATTGTAAAAGGATATATGGAAGTCATTTGGCGACCCTTATTTATATTATCATATTCATATTACTTAATTAGTGTAAGGTCAATAAAAGGAGAAAACCAATATCTTAATTAGCCGACGTTTCGTGTTTATTTTAACACATCGCTCAAGACCATTACTGTGTTACATTTATTATACTGTTGTATAACAAGTGTGGCCAGTTAGAAAAATAATATTAACGATGGCTGTGGACTAGGGTGAAATGAGTTGGAATAAGACACACCCAGCGAACATAAGGACAGGCTCGGTTTGTGTCCACAAGCCACCTACAATACACTCACACTGTTACGGCATCTCGCTTGTTCAATCTGTCTTTGTTAACATTTGGCGTTTTACACAGGGTATATTATGTTTATATTCAATTTTGTTTATATCTAATTTTTACAAGGGCCCCAAATTTAAATGAGCATGAAGATATATTAAAATAAACTACACCTATTGCACTATTTAAAACAGTAAATACGCATAATTACATACCAAGTGTCAAGCGAAGGTAACAAAGAAGCCTTTTTAGTATATTCTGTTTTGTAAATTTGATAAAAATGGTAACTCACTTCATGTGATTGGAATATTACATGCATTATTTGTTCATTTGAAAACATAGGTTATGTCTCCTCCTAAAATGCTCTTCTTCAAAAAACTGTAATGGGTTCTCATAATCCCTTATATATCTTTTTTAGTAATCAATGTGGAATCATTACTTCCTCTTCGTTATTAAAAAAAATCATCCATTACTTCCTTTATTATAATTTTTTAACTGTTCTGCGGAAAAAATATTTCTAGCGAATGTTAATGAAAAATAGCACAGAACAGTAATGAAACTTACACAATAATAAACAAACATGTTATAAAGAATATGTTAGCAATGTCAGCATTCAACAGCAAAGACCACGCACATAAATATATATGTCAATAATCACAAGGAACCTACCAATCTAACTTAAGAAAACCTCGACGAAAACAGTAGATCTGAGGTTCCATTGTATACGTCTTTTAACAAGGTATGCTCATTTCTCAAGGAATGAATAATAAATTCAACAAAAATTTAACAACCTTAAACTGTTTTTTCCCCTGAAATTGTCATACCTATTAGTTGGTATTACAAAATGACATTTAACTTCCCACAATCAACCATATAAAATTAGTTATCAATGAACTCCAATCTTTGAAACATTTGCCCAATGTATTAAAAAGATTTACTGAGAAATTTAGAGATTTAACTCAGACTGAACCGCGATTTAACATAATGAATAGATATGGAAAAGACTTGACTAAGATTAGAATGACTGAACTATGACTGAATTTAGTCAAAATTGAAGTGAGATTTAACATACTGAACAGATACTAAACCAAGATTTAATGGACTGAACCAAAATGAATACACCAGATTTAACGAGTGATCCACCCTTCGGGGAATATTAATAGTTAATAAAATATTCCGTCTAATATTGTCACACTCCGCTGAAAAATTTTTTTTCATAGTGTCGACTCGATGACATCTGAATATTGCTATACATGCTACACTTTTGTAAATATTGTCTAAAAAAATGGATTATCTACTTTCGACCATGGTATGTTACATCCAACCATCACTTCCACCAAATCTAAGTTAAAACGAGTTGCTTGTCATTATCAGAGGAAATGTGTTTATTAATATTTCTGTTACATTCCCAAGAAAGTGCTTTGTCACATACGACTCGACGTTATGCAATGTACTGACAAACTGCATGTGACCTGCCTCTTCCCGTTATTTTCAGTTGACCCAAAGAGTGCAGATATCTACTTAATTCCTAGAGTTGTCACAGTGTAGTGCAATTGAAGAAAAATCTATTACGTTTATATTTAATATAGTACGTTTTCCGATAAATCTAGTTTACGTATTAACATTTTAAAATGAAATAAAAATTACTTTATCATCGTGTATAAATTTCTGTTTTTCTGTTGTTTAGGAATGTTTTGGTAGATGCTTACCATATAATATTATGTCTGCCGTCACAGGGAATCGATACCACCCTTCGAGCTCTAATGACGTTTCATTTCACTATTGTATAATTTGAAAGCAAAGTCTGCTCAGTTATCCCTGGTAATACAGTATATATATATATATATATATATATATATATATATATATATATATATATATATATATATATATATATATATATATATATATATATATATATATATATATATATATATATATATATATATATATATATATATATATATATATATATATATATATATATATATATATATATATATATATATATATATATATATATATATATATATATATATATATATATATATATTTTTTTTTTTTTTTTTTTTTTTTTTTTTTTTTTTTTTTTTTTTTTTTTTATATATATATATATATATATATATATATATATATATATATATATATATATATATATATATATATATATATATATATATATATATGTATATATATATATATATATATATATATCTTTTAGTCTCTAATTTAGTTTTCTGCTTACATTTTCTAGGGTACCAAGTAAAAATTGTTCGAGCATTCTTACGCCGTCTTCATATTTAAATAAATGGAGGTTTTTGAGGTATTTTTAAAGCAGACAGATCTGCGTATATACGACAAAAATATAATAAGACTAGTACAACATTTTTGATAAGGGTAAGAAATTTTACATTCCCATTACCATGATTACTTTATAAGTATAAATTTCTATTAAAATTAAAGTCACTTTTCATTTTCTTATGTTATTCTCGCCCTCTTTTCATTTTACAAAAGAACGCTCTTAGTTACATTTTTTATCATTACCCATTTTATTTACTTACATCTGAAGATGTAGGCAAGAAATTGAAGTAGAACTCTAATTTTCATAAATATACAACTCTGTTTTATTATGTTAGAGTACATACATATAAAACAAACAAATTTATCGCAAACAATGGTTATTGATTTTTCCCTAATGGAAAATGTATTTACAGTTTCCATGTTATTGATATTTTATGAAGTTTTTTCGTTATTCAACATGGGGAATCGTCATTTATTATGAGGTATCTATTTGTAGAATCATATAAATAGGAAAATGTTAGACAAATTAATCATTTTTCACTTTCTCTGCTGTTAAACACGCATAATAAAGTTTATGCTCGTATTATAATTTCATAACATTGGAAATAATTGTAACCATCTTGTTGACTACTAAATTTTGCAGATATATATGTATACAGTACAAACCGCACCATTAGAAACATGATAAAAATTAGGGTAAGCTACGGCTAGCCGCCAGGCTGAATACAAAGTCTAAACGAAAGGTAACGATTGCTCATTAAAATCAGGGCGCTTGCCAAAACACTGTGAAGAGCAGACAACGAGACAATAGACTAGCAGATCGACATTAGCGCTGCGATCATCCCATTGTGTTGGCAACAGATGGGCGACTGTAAACTGCGCATACCGCTAGTCGTGGATCTAGTGATCTGGCTCAATCTGTATATGAAAGCTCCCGCGCAAAACTTAACAGGTCCACCCAAATGCGAATGTAAGTTAATATATCCTTTCTAATTTAAATGCAAGATCAAATATGTGTGCAGTGTTTTTAGTTGCAAAGTTATACAAATCTCCTTAAACAGGGCTATATGAAAACCGATGAATCGAGCAGAACCGATGTTATTAAATTATCTTAAAAAATGGTCATTTTGTAGCAAAGTTAAAAAAATCTATTGTTTAATATCTAGTAATAATTCTATGCAGAACAAAAGTGAACAAGTCCTCGCCATATACGGCGATAGCTTCTGTCAATGTTTACAACTTCTGCCATTTATCAAACAATAGGAAAAGTATACGTCTCGTTCTAGATTTCTCTTCAGAATAGCCGTGATTTTTGCGTTTCAAATTTCAGTTGGCAGCGCAGATGCACATAAGATACAAGTAATCACTATTGTTTATTAAATTTTCTCAAATCAGAGACATTCGTCTCTTATTATTTGACTCATGTACTTTTATCATGGAAAGTGAAGAAAGATTTATTTCGGTTGCAGAAGGTAATTATTTCCTCACCCCTCAAAGTGAGGAAGTAATTTTGAAAATTTTTATTGCATTTCTGGACGAATCTCGACGAATTATGACGATACACAAAATTTCAGACAAAAAAAGTTTTCTGTCTGTGTGTCTGTCTGGTTCGCGATAGCAGCTACAGTTTTTGAGATAAAGCTTTCAAATTTGGTACACACATTCTAGAGGTCAAGGAAGAGATTAAGTTGATGGATGAGTAAAATCAGTCCCAATGTCTAAAAAAAAATATTAGTGACATTCCACCAATCGTCAAAATGTGACTTTTTGGAAACGTCAAGAAATGTGACTTTTTAAAACGTCAAAAATTACTCCTTCTATTAACTCCACTACACGTCGAGTTTTACTACGGTGAGGAAGTTCTGATCCCCAAGTAATTGGCTGCAGTTTTTTTTGTATACGTTGTTTTAAACAAAAGTGGACAAGTCCTATATTAATTAATACATACCTAAACTAGTCCACCCTTCTTTAGAAAAACCAAATGGATGTTTTTTGTAAATAGTTTATAAATGTATCATTATTCTTTGTTCATATTTGTGAAATGTTACAAGCTGTTTACCCAAAGACACTTTTCTTGAGAACACATGGAACTGTTTCAGGAACAAACTGTTATATTTTGGAGAATTATGTATCTCGGACTTGTCAAGTTTTGCGCGGTAGCTCTTCAAATACTTTTGTGAAAATAATGAAATTTGAAATTTTTGAAATTTAAAAATAAATAAATTAATTAGTAAGAGTAAATTTTTTAACCGAGCTTATTCCAGTATGGTTTACTGCATGTTGATCTAGGAAAACGTTTTCATATTTATTGATTTTTATAAATTAAAAATACAAATTTAAGTAAAAATAATTGTAATAAATAACATTCTAAAAATGTAAAAACTGTCTTATTATAAATCAATATTAGGATGTGTATCCTTTTAAATGAACTGGCTGGATTTATTGCTCCAAAAGAGTTGTTATAAAATTCATCGGAAATTTCTACAAAGAGATCCATTAAATTTTGTAGTATTTCCTTCACTTCAGCACAATTTCCTCTACATTCTCCACTTTTTTTGTTAGCTTTATTTCAGTGATTGAAATTTCAATAGATTATTTCATTTCCATATAATACAATGATTACAATGACATATAATACATACAGTACAAAAAGTTATAAAATTACAAAGTAGCACATAATACTTTCAAGAATAATTTTGAATTCTCCTGTACAGGGTGGGCAAATTTCGATGTTTCGATCTTATTTTGACGCAAATTTACTGGCGAAAACAAAAATTTGCTATCGTCTTTTGTTTTCGAGTTATAAACAAAAGTTCCAGTTTTCGCCTTTTAGACACATGTCAGTATCTTGGTTGTTTGTAATGTTAAGGCACTTTTTTCTGTATAACACGATTGATTTGAGTCAATTGTAACAGAAACATGCGCTATTTATATATTTCCATTCTCGACAGCGATATGCCGATAAAGAAAATAAGTAAATAGCCAGCTCCTCTGTTAAAATTGCCGGAATAGATAATTTAAATTTATGCTAAGGTGTCCTGTTTCTAGTATATTGTGGTTGTACTTGTACTATACATGTATAAAAAGTTTTCTGTCGACGACTAAACTGAATTGAATCATCGCAATGTGATTTAATGTGGCTATGCATAGCATTATACTTTTTCTTTCACCTAGTTTTGTAATCGTACGTGATTCGCCAGATCACGTCTTGTGAATGTTAGACCTAATGCCGAGGCAAACCCGTTCTTAAAATTAATGAATCTACCGTTGGATAATTTAGTTGAATTTCTTCGACAGATGAAGTGAATAGACTTTATGTTTCATCTACTACATTCGGATAACTTTTAGTAACTAGCCAGCTTTAACCATTAGCCGTGCTGTATCTGTAACTACCTTTAATGCTTGAGAATTCTCAATACCCATTATTTAAAGCATTGTAATTAGTAGTTGTACAGTTTTCGCATTTATAAGTTGCAATATTCTACTGGGATAACGACGGTCCATCCGGTTGTAAAACGCACTACAGCATCTATCACGTTATGTCTCTTTGAACCCATAATTTTATCAACTGTTAACCATATTTTTTTCTCTTTAAGTTGTTTAGGTCCTTTTAAATCTATTTATAACAAATTGTCTATGTAATTGTTGCTGCCAGTAAGAAACAAACTTTTCCAAAATAGGCACACACCGATCCGTAAAAACAGACCGCTTAGCTACTCGAGAAAAGATGCAGTTCGGCTATTTTGCTTGTACGCTGGTTGTTTAATTAAACGAAAACACATCAACACGTCAAACAATACCTAAGCACTACTAAATAGCTAAAGGACTTATTATTTTCCCGTTTTGAATTATTTAATTAAATGATGTATGCAACATTTCATTACTTACGGAGAAAGCAACTTCATGGATATTTTAACACTTCATGTGAAAAACTGTTTGCCTAAACATTAAAAATGAAAAACTGGGACCGAACTTGTTTCCGCATGAATCTGCAAAGGATATACTGTGAAATTCTAAAAAACGGCGTCTGGCCCGATCGGGCTCAGTTAAGCGTGCATTAATTTCTAAAATGAGATCAAGTCTTTGTTTCGTGAAAATCGCCAATTAATTGTAGCTCCCGGGAGAAGACCGTGTAAATATACTATACGGAATTCCAATATACTGCGAGGATAAAGAGCTCATAAAATACCTGCAACATCCTTGTTGGTGCCAAGGCTGCCAGGATAGCACCGGGTATTTGTAAAGCTTTTATAAAAAAATCGTACACAGTTTTCCCTAAAAGTTTACCACAACGGTTTTATTTAAGGTTGAATATGTATTCTGTGAATAAGGGCATCTAATTTTCAAGACTTATTCATGTTTCAAAATCGTACTCATACAGGGTGTCTCAATAGTAACTCCCATCCTCTTGGGGATTTATTCAACAAGTAATAGTAAATCACCTTCACTTTAGATACAAACGTTTGCATGATGCAGATGCTTGAATATAATTGCTTAAATGTGAGGAACTGACAGCACAAACCTGCTTTTTTATGTCCTCAGAAAACAAGCCAAATGGGTTCAGATAGGGTGATTGAGGAGGCCATGCTATTGGTATATGTCTTTCAATTTAACTGTCACGGAAATCATTTTAAACATGTTGGTAATCGGTCTTATGTCTTCTAAGTGGTGAAACATCCGCGTATTGAATTGATCCCTAAGAAAACATACTTAACTTTTTAGTTACCTTGTAGAAACATGATTTTTTGAAGGAATTGTTGATTCTGTTATCCTCAAAACAATGTGATTAATCACGGACTTATATGGACACTATACTCTTGCATTTCGGCATCACATGAAGATGCTTAAAACTGATTAATATGTAATTCAATAAACGTTTCTTGTTGAGGTTAAAAGAAACGGCCGTATTCAGAAACAATGCTCTAGACTGTTGCACACTGTATATTAAGTAGACTGAGGTTAGCTCCAGATTAACAATTATTATAACACTATGACTTATACGAAGGAGAATAAGAAGTTAACTTAAAAAAATGGAACAGTTTTTAAAAACAACAAACAATATGCAGAATAGAAGTCAATGTAAATTGTTTCAAAAAAAAAAAATTTTAGGATCTGCATGCGAATCAAGGATTTCTAGTAGTTGATATTTATCCCATAATATTTGGTTCAGTGAACAAACAGTATTGAAGCAATTTTATGATCAAAAAACTGACCTAACAGATAATTTGTGGTATATTTTGTCTTCTTAAACTACCTTATATGCAGGTTTAACAACATCTAGAATAAGCTGGGTTTAACTTAGTGCTTGATTAAAATGATATTTACATTTAATGGGAATAGGCCAATTTTTATAGAAAAACCAATTTATATATAGTCGACGTTTCGATTTTAGTTAAATCATCGATTCTTCGACTGTATATAACTTGGTTTCTCTATAAAACTTGGCCTATCCCCATTAAACGTAAACATCATATCAATACAAAGCTATTATCTCTATATATAATCTTGATTACAACATAGCGACTGTGGACAGCTAGTTCTGGTCTAATGTGGAATACCTAAAACAAGACTAATCTAATGCTAAACTTATTTTTGATTATGGCTGCAAGTGTTAAAAATGAATAACAATAATATTTTGCGAGAGAGGTAAACGGTGTCTTTCTCTTTAAATACATTAAATTGCATTTCTTAACTGCAAGCAAATGGAAAAGAAAATTGCATTTACGCCCTCGAATGTTTAAGTTACAAGGAAAAATACATAATAATTCGATTTTGTATGTGAGTCAACAAATTCATTAAATGATAATAATCAGTTTCGGGAATTTGAACCTTGATCAATGTTCGCTGGTAAGTAATTATTTAGATCTATAATTTGTATCCGAACCGTTAGCGATTTCTTAAACGCCAAATCCGGGGACTCTGTGGAAGTATTATAAAAATATATTCCACACATACACCTAATCATATTTATAAAAGGTGGGTAGTTCAGTTCAAACAAATATTTCATAGGCGTTGGTTCTCAAACATTCTTATTGGGAAATACTTTCCAGGTTCAAATTTATTAAATAGTTTTTTAACTCCATCAGAGAAGCTATGCAAGAAAATATTTCATTTAAATTGCAAATAGCTTCTTTTGGAACCTAAGGCATAAGAGGCATTTATAAAGTAAATGTTAATTAAACAGTTTACCTTTTTGATGAGTATTGCCTTTCCTCCTTTTCTTCATTAATGTGATATATCAAAGGGAGTATTAAAATTTAATTATTTAGCTTTTCCTGTCCCTGTAAAAATAACAGACTATTCATTATTATTTAAAAGCCTTTACTGGATAAAATTTTACTTATTCCCGCTTTAGATGAGCGCAGTTCTAAGATCAATCTTTTTCAGCATCCGCTGCAAATTCTGTTTACACAATAGTGCCTAGTGTCATTCAAGTATAAATTGACCAATGCCCCATGGGGGAGCATTCTGTGATTGTATCTTTTTTCCAAATGACTGAAAAACTAACTAAAAATTATCGGAAAAACCCGTGTACTTTTTTTCTAGGTTGTCGGTCCAAATTTTGCACCCCTAAAATGTTACTAACGCGACGTTATATATACGTAAAAATAACAGACTATTCATTATTATTTAAAAGCCTTTACTGGATAAAATTTTACTTATTCCCGCTTTAGATGAGCGCAGATCTAAGATCAATCTTTTTCAGCATCCGCTGCAAATTCTGTTTACACAATAGTGCCTAGTGTCATTCAAGTATAAATTGACCAATGCCCCATGGGGGAGCATTCTGTGATTGTATCTTTTTTCCAAATGACTGAAAACTAACTAAAAATTATCGGAAAAACCCGTGTACTTTTTCCTAGGTTGTCGGTCCAAATTTTGCACCCCTAAAATGTTACTAACGCGACGTTATATATGGTATATTACTATCTAAGGCAATCGTATGGGGTAGACCAGACACCGGTGCGCCTTACGTTCCTGGAGATATTAAGTCCGTTGTCGAGAACGAGAAATGTTGCATTAATTGGAACTACTCATTCCCGACTATCAGGCTAATCCAAGCCAACAAGCCTGATATAGTGCTCCTCGACCATCAAACCAAGGTGATGCATGTCATCGAATTTTCAGCCCCTGTCGAGAAAAACATCATCTTAATAGAGGAGGAAAAGCGGACCAAATATCGTGATCTCCGATACGAACTCCAAGTGCTGTACCCAGGTTACTCAGTCAAGATGGTCATCCTAATAATTGGTGCACTCGGAGGGATAAAGCCTACGCTGCTCGCGGAATTGAAGACAGTACAGAACTGCCAAAAATCAGCGAGTGGTTGGCAGGCCAAATGCAGAAGGCGGTTATTCTGGGTTTTCTCCGTCTGCTTAGGGCACACGATTCTGGTTTCTACAGTCGCCAATCCAGCGGGATGTGGGGAGTGCGACTCCTCTGAATCGTCGGAGACCACAGGAGGACTGTCCGGCATCAGTGGTTTCAAAAAAAAATATACTTTTTTGCAAAATTTTTATTAATATTCAATAAATAGAAAGTAAAACATTTTAAAATGAAAGCGATACATTTAAATATTAACGCTGACCTATTTCCTGAAACATGTGGCAGGAATTAAACTAGAAAATTCATGTTACAAAGTAAAAACTCCAAAAAATTGCGATAATAAATTTAAATGTTATAAAAACAGCAGCTGTTAAATAAAGCCCATGTCCCATTTTTGTAAATTATATCAATGTTACATCATTATTTCCCAGAAAGGTAAATTTGGTGTTTGTAAAATATGTATATATCAATGTTCTGTCAAAATTGACTAATCTTGTACACAAGTTGATTTAGTGGGAGCAGAAAAAATTACTAATCGATGAACCTTAATAACAGCTTTTATTTGAATTTGACCGATAATGGAAATGTAAATATAGGGTAGGGCCTAAAATCATTTGTATTATGAGCTACGTGTGTGTCGAGGCACTATTAATAGATTAATGTTTTTGATGTCAATATTGTGAAATATTTGTAATTTCAATGTAAGTGAATATTTTTCTTTTTGTTGTAATGTATATTTACTAGTGTCGTCACTCGCATTCTATATTATTATATTAACATGTATTCAAGAACTACCACCATCTGAGAAACATAATTATGCTTTTCTATGACCAAGCACTATGGTTTTAAGTTAATAGTATTTATAATAATAATGTCTATTAACAGATTTTTAAAGAATATGAATATTTCTACAATCATTTTTACAAAATATCAGTTTGCTAAAAGAAAGCTTTTGTAGACATTATAAGCTACTTCACTTTTACTTATAACAACCTGTAAAGAATGAATAATACACAAAAAATCTAAAATCTAAAAGAACAACATTTTAATAGCATTAAAATAACTATGAGTAATACACAAATTAAGAACAGCAAAGTGAACTCATTAGAATTAACTTTATGCTAACAAAGTATCCTATTAATACCTAACATTTTGTTACTGCTCAGTGAACCGTGACTAACTAACCAATAGAACGGACTATATCGGATTGGCCCTGTATCACTCTTCATACTACTTTTACATTTTGCAATTTCCAAACTTTTAAATGCATCCAGGTGTCTAGTATTTGTTAGATTCCTAATTAATCTTAAATTACTACTATCTATTTTGTAGTTGTTCTCAAGCAAATGTTGGCAACACTAGATTTATCTGTTCTACCATATTTGAGATGAGCCATATGCTTCTTGAATCTAGTTTGAATTGATCGTCTAGTTTGTCTAATATACTTTACAGTTCTTATAGCCAATTTCATAATACAGACTGAGCCAGACCACTAGATACATGCCTAGCGGTATGCGCAGGTTACAGTCACCCCTCTGTTACCAATTCGAAATCCAATTTCCAATTTAAAACATTTATTGAACATTAAATATATTGTATAAACTTAAATAACGCACATGGTATATACATATTTACAATAAATACAAATATTTAATCACAAATATATATATATATATATCTATATATATTTATATATATATATATATATATTCATTATATAACCATGATGAGGATGACAACTGCTATGGGAATGGTACCCAAAAGAAAAGGGAAAATCCTCCACGGCCGGCCGATGTCGTGGCCCTGATAGCTGAAAAAGTGCCTCTTTTGCTGCTTTCAGGAGGGCGGCATTTTCCTAGAATAATAACGCATTATTAATTACAATGTTAAGAGCTTTTGATATTTAATAGAAATACAAGGAAAAACCTGCTTAAGAAAATTTTGAATTTGGAATGTCTGTGGTGAATTGGGTGAGTAGGCGAGAGAGTGGTTTTCAGAGGAAGATTTAGAATTTAGGGTGGGTAAGGTGCGTGGGGGGTCGGTGGGATGCGTATGTCTATCGTTGTGTGTGTATTGTTATTGTTAGTCATAGTATATTGGTAAGTTTCCGTGCAACAGCCGTTGCGTGTGCACGAATTGATGAAAACTTTAATGTCTGCCAAGTCCAAGTAGGCTGTGAGCACCAACTGTTCTATGTTGTCTAAAAATTTTACTGCCATCTGTGTGATGCATTCTCTAATGTAAGGTATGTCCGTTGCTTCGTGTAACTGTTGAGTGCTTATGTATCTGCTAGAATTAGTAAGGAGACGAAGTAGTTTAATTTGCGTCGTCTGGAGGCATCCGTACTGCGTGTCGGACATCCTGTTCCAGACGACACATCCATAAGTTAAAATAGGCCTAATTACCGCGGTGTAAATAAGCAATTTATTTTTAATATTTAAATCCGATCATCGATTGACGATCGGATATAGCCTGTGGTGCCATATAGGCCTTATTTAAAGTTTTTGTAATGTGCGATTTAAAGGACAACCGCTGGTCCAGGTGGACTCCCAGATACTTGATTATTTTCGTCTCCTCAATAACTCTATTACTGATTGTCAGTTGCGTAGATGTCTTTATATTTGTAAAAATCTTTGTAAAAGTTATTGTCTCTGTTCTTGTCTCGTTGATTACTATTTTCTAGTCCTTATAATATTTGACAATATTATCAAGGTGATACCCACTTAGTCGTAGCGGTTTGGGCGTAAAAGGACTGGGAATAGATCGTCGTATCGTCCGCGTACATTATTGTTTGTGTCAGGGGGTGTCAGCAACGTAAAAATTAAATAAAACTGGGAACAGCACCGTCCTTTGTGGCACACCTGCCCTTATCTGTAAATAATCGGACATAGTGTTATTAATTTTAACTGAGAAAGTTCGATTTTCGAGATATGATTTAATGAGTGAAGTAAAATATGCTGGTAGTTTATGCAGTTCTTAGTTTGCCAAACTGTATCAAATGCCTCTGAATATCCAGGAGCAGCATTTTGGTACAGTGTTTTTTTGTTGTAACCTCTGTTACCAGCACGGTGGGGCTATCGTAGCACGAATATCGATGCGATACTGATATCTGCTATTTTAGCAGCGTTGTTAACCATTCATAGTGAACTTTTTCTCGGTAAACAGACAAATTTTTCAGTAGATGGCGTACAAAATCGACAAATTTATCTGAGGACTTTGGAATATGTTAATATTTGGATAAATTACTGTAAAAGAGCTATGAATGAAGGCTTGAAGTGTGTTCTCTATTATGACGTATTAATTTAGTAGTGACATTTTGCAGTAGATGGCGTACAAAATCAGTAGAACTCAAATTTTACTGCTGCAAGAAGTCGCAAATATGGATATACCAACTTTGTTTATTCACGAATTCACATAGCACCATTGAACTTAATGCATAAAATACACAAATTTTGATCAGCAACAGATCAAGGATCCGTGTTGGATAGGGAATTCCGAGGGAATATTCTGAGCCCATGCGCCATCTGTAGGTGAAAGCCGTAAGTATTAAACGGTTTCCTTTTTCTTCGATATCAAATATCAAATAAGGATTTTTTAAATTATTTATTATTTATAACGTTTAATTAATATTAGTCATTTTTAAAGCATACCGTAATATACAAAAGAAGTATACATCAGTCTTGAAAAATGCAGTTTTTTTATATGGAAATGGAAATACAGTAAATCGAAACAACGAGTAACTGTGATTTTTACATAACATTAAATCGCAATTGCCAGCACCGAATCTGATATCTTGGGGCAGTTAAGTCAAACGGTTGCTTGTGTTATAAGTAGGGCTGTCAAAAATGTTCTGTGGGACCACTGGTGTACGCGAAATTAACTAATACAAGAAAACATGCGTGATGTTCGCTTTGGTGAAAATATATTCTTATATTTTGAAAACGACCGTTCGACATCTACTGATGTAATACACGCATACATAATATAGTCTTTGAACACACTTAACGAATCTGGGGCTGCACCATCACATATTTGTCTTAATTTGGTAAAACCGGTGTCTTTATTTAACACACTTGAGAACTTTTCTTAAACGCGCTCATTTGTTGCGTCACCTATAGTGTGTAGCAGTAGATTTACTTCGTCCACTATTTGCAGTGACTCTGCTAACGACAATGCACTGTTTTCTATAATTTTTTTATGCCTTCATGTAATGATTTATAGTTCTTCGCAATATTTTTTAAAGCTGTTTCAACGGAAATATCTTCGAATATTGTCTGGCTTTCCTTAATAGCTGCAGCCTCATCTGGATTGAATTGTAGTATCACAGCTTTTATTTGTTGGAAATATTCAGCATAATAAAAAGCTACCTGCAACCATGTTCCCCAACGTTGTATTAAACTAGTATCAACAATACAGTACAACAAATAAAATAAAAACACAAAAACAATATGCAATACGGCCAAGTGACTTAACGTGTACACAACTTGAAAGCTAATAATAGACTGGACTGGAGAAAGAGTTTCGCGGTCAAGGTGAATGCCGGTGATAGTAAGTACATTTGTACGCTACGACCATGATACACAGAAACGATTTGCAGCTTTAGTTATAAGTTTTGGAAATACGACCAATAGAAAATTTTATTCAAATATTGCGCGCATTTGTGGGGAGTGGCTTAACTATTTCTGTTCATTAATCCGAATACCTATAGTCAATGCTACAGGTGTAAAATTACATCGTCAGACCATTCCTAAAAAATTTAACGTGTTAGCATCAAGATTAATGGACGACTAGGGTCAGTATAATATAATCATTGAACACATTAGCTTAGTTTAGAAGGAGAATCTTAGTCCTTAGAATCACCTTGAAACATTACCAAACATTAGGTTTCAAAATTATTGCACAGAACTAAAAATCTAAACATCTTTTTAAAATATTTGAAAGAAAGTCCAAGTCTGTTTGCATCTTTGGAAACGGCAAAATGTACCTTAGAGAAAGTGAACCAATTAATTTTTTTTCAGTGTTTAACGCCGCTGGTTTAATTTCTTTTTATAACTTTTGCTACATAAATTATTTTTCATTTTCATTAAATTTCTATTCGAACATCTGAGATGGTCAGTCGTTTCACAGAAAATTATATGTTTTTAGGTAAATTAATTTTTTAACGTTTACGTTCCTCACTGAATATTTTGTTCAGATGTTACAAAAAGAGGTCACGAATGTCATGTCACAGAGATATCTACGAGAAAATTAAAGCTTTGTAGAAATTTTCATTAAAAATATGCTGTCTTACAAGACATTCTTCCTTGAGGAGTCTCCTTGGCCGAGGTCGCAGCCTACTCAACCCTAAACAATATTTTAACCTGAAATTACGGCATATTCTCTCTTAATTATAGAGCCCCTCATATAATATTTCAGATATAAAGCTGTTTGGAAAGTTAAAATTAAACATTGTTACGTTTATTCAAATACTGCTGTACAAATTTTAGCAACGATAATGAAAATCCAAAGCAAACAAAGAAAATAAATTTCCGTGCGAATTCATCACGTAATGCGCGTATAACAGAAAGAGTGTTTGCAACGTAAACTAAACGTTCAAATCAGACAATGACGTTATTAAACAGCTTTATGTCTAATTCTTTATTTGCATGAGGATTTTTATGGAAATAATAGAGTTACCGCTGTCAGCGTAACGAAAGTTTATAATTTGCGGAAATCTGACTAATGTAAAATTTATAGATAAATAATTTCCTAATAAATAATTTCCTAATAAATACATCTTTGATTATCTGCAAATTATTGTTTATAAATTGTGTATCTAATTATAGTAAAATTAGTAAAGAATTCACTAAGAAAAATGTGTTTTTAATTGTTTAAAAAGGCACGTACCAAAATATTAATTCTTGCGTCTATGTGAGCCTAACTTATAATTTAAAGTGACAAAATATCTGAACAAAACATTAAAATAATGAAACAGTATGTATACAGTTCATTTCAGAGATATAAGTAATATAAAAACGTCATAAAACCATCGACAAAGATTCCACCGGGCGGCATCTTCTAAATTTATTAAAACATAAATTGTTTAACATTGTTAATGTTATATTGTGACGCAATCTATAAATAGTAAAAACTTTGGCGATACCAAAAATTTCGAAGCCACCTGGTATACAAGTCTGCAACCTAGATTGCGAGTGATCTAAATAGACATTTCCTTGAATTTTTAAATTTGTTTGTAAAATATGCCACACGAAAATGTCCGTAAGAGAAATTGTTTGCCATTCACGTAAAAATAGTGAAAACATGTTTATTTTCATTCTTTCTCGTAATCCGTCAGCAATTACCTTATTTATTATTTACTCAGTTTATTACAAAATGAATGGAAATTCAGTAGAACATACTTAATGAACTCCATTATAGTCTGGACAACGGGAACTAATTAAAACGAAATACAATTCCATTCCGAGAAACTAACGATTTACGTGTAAGTAAAATTCGTGAGTATTAAAGCAAGTAATGATTTTTTTTATAATATGCATACGTCAAACGTAAAAATAACTTTTATTTATAAAAATACATTTATATAGTATGATATGTACAGTGGCGGTACTAGCCCTTATTGCACCAGATGTGACCTCAATATTTTGGTTTCTCCTTCCAATACATATAAAAGCAATAAATAAAATAGAAATAGTGTAATACAATATAAATGTTGGTAAATCTCTCGTATCCAATGGGTATGTCATTTTGAATTTGGGAACTATCTTTTAGAAAATTGTCACTTTATTCATTAAGCGCAAAGTAAAGAAATGGGAATTATGTTCGAAATACAATATCTTTACAGACGAGTTCGAAAATTTACCTATTGCATAACCTAGTTTCTCTGTTATTAATTCCAACGATTTCATTAATAACGTGAAAAACATTCAGTTGCAAGAAGGTGGAATTTTGATCTTCTTTGACGGATGTGCATTATTTCCAAGTGTTCCGATACCACAGTCCTTGGACTACCTTAAAGATCCACTCGAATTAAACAGTCAAGATGTAGTAAAAGAATATCTTCAACTCACTAAACTTTGCATGAAACAAAATTGTTTTCGATTCAACGATAACTTTTTCAACAACGTGAAGGAACAGCAATGGGTAACTCTTTGTCACCATTCATTGCCAGTCTCTTCATGAAGAGATTCGAAACGGAAGCAAAAAAAGAATTCGAGTATTTCCCCAGGGTTTGGCCTAGGTATGTGGATGATATTTTTTGCAGTATTCGATACAAAAGTGACAACTTTGTATCTAAATTAAACAGTCGTTTCGCGTCAGTTTAACTCACATATGAAATTGAAAACACTGGACAACTACCATTTTTAGATGTATTAGTAATTAGAAATAGTGAAAACAAGTTAGAATTTGGCATATACAGAAAAGATACCAGTACTCTAAGATATATCCCTAAGGACTCTCACCATTGTGCTTAACACAAAATGGCGAGTTTTAATTTTCTAGTCCATCGTCTATTAAGCTTCCCCTCAATAAGAAGAGGTTTGAAAAAGGAAAGCCATTGATTAAGGATATAGCTGCAAGTAATGGATATTCTGTAAGTTCAATTGATAAAATAATTAGGAAACGAAAGTTTAAAGAGTCGCTTCGAAGTTCCTCGACCTTTCAAAATAAAAGCGAAAATCCGAAATTCGTATCGCTTCCATTCGATCCTCAATTCACCCGTGGTATTGGTAAGATGTTTAAAGATGTAGGTATGACAGTGGTTCATTCATCGGGAAACAAACTACAACAACTTTTAGGCAATCCAAAAGACAAAATTGAAACAAATGAAAAGTTGGGGACTTACGAAATTAGCTATAAGGATTATAATCAAAAATATGTTGGACAGATTAGACGATCAAATCAAACTAGAATCAAAGAGCATATGGCCCATCTCAAATATGGTATAACAGATAAGTGTTGCTTAGCATGCGTTTGAGAATAACCATAAAATAGATTTTAGCAATTTAAGAGTAATTAATAATGTAACAAATACTAGACAGCTGGATGCATTTGAAAGCTTGGAAATCATAAAGTTTAAAACTAGTATGAATAGTTACAGAGGGCCTATCCCAAATAGCCCGCTTTATTGGTTAGTGGGTCATGAACCGTGACAATAGTTTAGGTAAAAACAGGGTAGATTGTTAGTTAGCTTAATTTTAATCATCTCCAGATGATGCGAACTTGCTTGGCGAAACGCACGTCGAGTGCAGTATATAGTGTCTTGGTGCTTCGTGGAAAATTACGTCAGTGTTACCTTCACATCAAAGATTCCTCCAGGAATACAATATCTACCAAATGCCCCCATCCCTCCAGCTGTTTCTGCAATGTCCACCCTTTTGTCAAATTTTTAATTACATTTGCGCACAATTGCGGCTCGATTTCATCAATAACTCCACGAATGTTTTCTTTGAGCTCGTCGATTAACTACGGATTGTTCGCGTAGGCTCTGTCCTTTACAGATCCACAAAGGAAAATCTAGAAACGCTAGATCGCATGATCTTGCCAGTCAATTGATGTAACTATGTTGAGAAATGACTCAATAATTTTTTTCTACACAGCTATCGTGTGTTTTGTCGTGTTGCACGTAGCACCACCTTGCTGAAAGAACATATATCCTCAAGATCCATATCTTCCAATTGGGGCCATAAATAGTTTGTCAGCATGTTACGATAACATTAGTAGTAACTATTTTGCCATTCACGTCTCCAAAAGAGAACGGCCCAATGACACCTTCAGCCAAGAAGCCACACCATATAGTAACGCGACGCAGATGTACTGGTTGTTCTTACAATATGTTCTAGAACTCAATCGACAGACACTCAGTCGGCTTCAATTCTTGAGTAAATTGAATTTTCTTGGCATATAGATCCAGATATTTTTTTATAATTTGTACATTGGAACTTTTAATAGCGCCTAATTTCTGTGAATGGTGAGGAATTGATATTCTTGGATTTTTTGGCGACATTTTCACTCACTCTAGCAATATTTTCATTTGAACGAACACTAAGAGCACGCCCTGGCCTTTTTGCATCAAGAAGCGAGCCAAACGCCTCGAATTTACTGATTGTGATTAGGTTTGGAATTGCGGTGTCACTCGGCATATAATTACGACCAAAAATAACACGAAGTTTGCTAATCGCATTTACAACTGAATACGAATTGTCTTAAAAGGTTTGCACAATTTTTATACGTTCTTTCGTTGTGAAACATTGGTAGTTGTGAAACGCAGCACTATTAAATTGCTGGGTCTCTTTATGACAAATGTCAAATATAAACATTCTAAATTAGAGAGTTCGTAAATGGCGCTAAATTCAAATTTCCAAATTCTATCTATGGTGCTTAGTATACACTACCAAATAAAATACGTGTATAGGAAAGAACTTTGCCGTTAGTCATCGAAAATTACCGAAAACTTCACGTTTGGTTAAAAGTTCTTTATTGCGGTTGTTTTAATCATGCATTACATTATCGTTACATTACATTATCAAATAAGATTTTCACGTTTTGAGATGCTCACGGTCACTACACTGTAATTACTTCAATGACAATAATTACTGATAAAAAGCTAAATATCCATTAAAGCACAGATTGATGTCTTATTTCACACTGTAATTAATACACAACAAATTCAAAAATATGTGTAATATGTATTTAATACTAGAAATGTTTCAATATATTTGTAAATTTGTTCAAATATTACAATTTGAGTAATACAGGCTAGTAGAAATAACGTATTCATTTATTTTTCTCTAAGTACTAAAAACGTATTTCATAAATTATTGAGGAAAATATATTCGATATTAAATGAGCTAGCTATATTTAAAATTTTCGTGTATACCGTGTGTAAAATGGCTAATGTGGCCAAATATTAACAAAGACCGATTGAATAAGCGAAATGGACGTAACAATGAGAGGGTATTATAGGTAGCTGGTGGGGTACAGACTGTCATTACGTTTGCTGGGTGTGTCTTATTTCATCTTAGTTCGCAGTCATCGCTCGTATTCTATTTCTAACTGGCCACACTCGGCGATATACGTAGGGTATAACATAAAAAGTTATTATAATAGTTATTTACGTAATGGTAATGATAATGGTAATGGTCATGGTGGGGGAGGCTAACGCCTGGCAAGTAGACCGCAGACGGGCTCTTTTTACTAACCCTCAGCTGTACCCTCAGCCATGTGCTCCTCTTGCTCATTCGTCGAATCTTTTCGACCTTCTAATGAAGGTCAGGATGTCACTCACTGCGAGGGAACTCATCTCCTCCCTTAGAAGCGCCTCAAAATCGAAGATACTATGTCTCAGGCGCCCAAACACTTCACACTATCTCAGAAAGTGATAAAATGTTTCTTCACCATTTCCGTATCCTGGACATGCAGGGTCTTCCTCAATACCTATCAGTGATAGATGTTTCCTAAGTCTGCAGTGCCTGTCAGAACTCCGATTAAAAGATTCAGAGTCCTTCGACTCTGGCCGAGTAACCAGGCCGATCTCGATTTGTTCGACACCGCACCGTCACAACGTAACAAGACCGGATAGTGATTCTTTACTAAGCGAACTGGCATTTTCCGCGAGAGCAACGAGGCCTGGATGTCGGCGAATCCAATAAAGACACTCTCCTGGTGTGTTGCATATAATATTTTTTTTGTAACTGTCTAGAAAGTTAACTGTTTTTGCGTGTTTGTTCAATTTGTTTAGTGGAAAATGCATATTAACAATTCAACGATAGATGGGATCGGCAAAGTCTTCACCGATCCCTTATGTCATTTTTGGTTGACAATATTATGTGATAACAATTGGAAATGATTAATCCAGTCTTGTTTGAAAGCAAGCGTCTGACATCTGTCAGTTGAATTTTCTGAATTTTGTTAAATTTAAAAAGTTTTTGGGACTAGTAAGAACGGTTGCTGAAAAAATATTGCACGCAACACACCCGGAAAGTTTCTTACTGGGCTCTCTGACTTTCAAGGCTGGCTAGGGCTGGCCCTGGAAATTGCGTGCAAAAGCGGATATATCCATATTTTTTCAGCTTTGCTTTTATGCAGCAATACGGCTACATCCAATAAGTTCTATATATCTATGCAGTTCTTCTGAATAAAAACCGGTTATATTAAAATCACCACGGCGCATATAGTGCTACGATCAGACGAGTAAAAATCAGCTGATTTTTGGTTTGTTTACATTCGTTTTATTTACTTTTGTGGGTTCTTTCTTAAGTAGAACAATATATATTAGTATTACATTATAATTGAAAGATGGTAAGTAAATTCGATAAGTTTAACCTGTTTTGCACTATTTGTGGGAGTACGTAACCTAAAACCGCATCAGGATTTAAAATGGTATAGAAATCTGCTTAGCATGATTCCCGAAGGAAACGAAGAACCTTGATGTCGCCTGGCCTATCGATGAGCAGTGTGACTGTCTTTATGACACGAACTAGCTATTAATATTTGAAATAAATATTTTTTTAATCTGCTAATCTCTTTTTTTTCAATATTTAATAAATATTGCATATTTCAATCAACATGTGTGTTACTTTTAGCTGTTTCTATATGTTTTGAAACAAAACCAGATATATCCAAACGTTTCTTCCCAACTACAGAAAAACCTGCCAATGCATATAAGGAAATAAATACGTAGAAATTTACTGGCTCGCTTTAACCATAAAGTTCATGAAGCTACACGTTTTCCTCCTAAAAACGTTTACTAAATTTTTACTGCTTTTGCACGCAAACTCCTCAATTGTTCCTGCTATTCTCAAAAAACTTGTTGTCTTGAAATCTTTTGAAAACAAAATGCATAAAATTTAGCTGACAGATGTCAGACGCTTACTGTCAAATGAGACTGGATTTATCATGTTTATTGATTATCACATACTTTTATCAACCAAACGTTACAGAAGGGATCGGTAAAGACTTTACCGTTGCCTGGTTACTTTACAGGTCTAGACCACTAAATATGTATTTTCCACTAAAAAAATTGCAAATATTGCGAATATTTTTTTTCAGGGATATTACTATATTACTGATTTACAACATCCAAAGATATGAAAATTTTCAACTTGGTTGGATTTCAATTCCCGCGAGAGACAAATTTTCGCATATAGATATATTGTTTTAAAATTATCTGTTTTGGTCCACATATGATTTGTTGCTGAATTTTTTTTTTTTAGTGTTATTAAAAGTTGCCTTACCTCTCGCACAAGTAGTTACTACTGACATATTTTACAGACTAGGCGATTTTGTGCTCCCTTTATAGCATCTGCTACTTTTTAATATTCTTAAATTTATTATCGTAATTTTTTCCCGCTTTCAGTTTGTAAAACATTAATTTTCCTCTTGTAATCCCTGTCACACATTTCACAAAAGTAGGTCATTGAAGAGTGAATAAGCCCGTATTTAATAACTTAGAAATTCCTATTTCGCTCTATATTGTTTTATTTATAGTGTCATTTTTTCTCTTTATAGGTTGTGCTTTCGTGAAATACAGTTCACATCAAGAAGCACAGGCAGCCATTAATAGCTTGCACGGGAGCCAAACTATGCCGGTAAGTTTATCATACGTTTTATATTCACTGTTACCCTTGTTAAGCTAAATTACATGATCTTGTGATAAGTAACTTATATTTCCTGGAAAAACTAAGTTGCACGAATATTCGCCTAAACCTTTGTTGTTTTTTTTATTTATGTTCTTCGCTAATAACTGTAGATTTCATTTTATTGCCGTGAAATAGAAATTCGGTGCTATTAATGTCACTCAAGACAAATAAATTAGTTTTATTTAAAACGTTATCGTTACTTTGATTGTTGACGGCACATATACAGGGTGATTCATCAGGAATGGGAAATCTCGAAATTTGAGGTGCTAGAGATCAAAATATGACGATTGAGTCCAACATGCCATACAAATGTTGCTGGTATAAAATGTTAAAATTTTATTTTGAAATTTCTCAATAATTTTGAAAGTTTTCATAGTATGAACTTGAAAATTGGCTGCTTTACATTTTTTAACATGACAAATAAGAATTTGCAATTAATTTTAACGTTACTCATTGAGGGCGCTAGTTATGCTCCGCTGCGTTGATAAATCGGGACTTTTTTTTCCTGACGAATTCTCGGTACCGAGTAAATAGCTATAAGCACTTTACACATTCGGCTATCGTGTCCCTTGATATCATTCATTATTTTCCAGGGTAGCAACTGCCCTATCTTGCCCACCCTGGCGACGCCCATGGTTTCAATGTATTAAAATAATACCTACGCGCCTGAGAGTGCCTGCATGTGGTATTGAATATATGAGTACTCTTTTATTATTAAAAGTAATTTTCATTCAGAATATTACTTGTAAACAGAATTAACAAATCCTCAACATTTATGAATTATATTAAAGAGTTTTAAACTGCCTGTGACTTTCTCAACGTGCTTCATATCTAAAACTTCAAAATAATTAATGATTAAATAATCGCTACAATAATTCACAAAGAAGCTAAGAGGAGTTAGTTATTCAGTTTTCGTAATACTTAACCGCAACAAAACACTTTGATCGACACTGTCAGTTTTTGTATATTATTTATACATTACTCATCGCAAACATCAATCATTCCTTTTATATTGCAGTTTATTAAATAAAGTTATCATAGGATATATTTTAATCAAATATAATGTAATATTTTCGATTGAGTCACTTCTATTAATTTTCATACGAATTTATGAGAGTTAAGAAAGATAAAAAAATCTGCTCGATTCAGTGTAGCACAAAATATATTTATACTTCATAATTTACTAGCGCAGTTCTCTCGATTTAAAGATCTCATAAGTGAACTTCGCCTAAAATAATAGATGCAAATATTTTTTTTATTTGTACAGGGTGGAGCATGGAATCTGATGATTTTTGAAATGAAAAAAGCTCTCAATTTTTTATTTTATATTCGATGTTTTATATCATTACAAAGATATTGTGCCATTTATTTTTTGAAAAAGATACCACCAACATGTGTGCAACCGTTTTAGTCTACCTCAAAGATTTCCTATTGCTATCTCGACCATTTCCCCAGAAATCGCTGAAATTTATCCCTTACTCGTTGTTTAAATTTTTCAATATTTACGGTCTAGTAGAATACTTTGCTCTTAAGGTAACCCTATAGCCAGTAGTCGCAAAAGGATAAATCGGGCACACGAGCAGGACAAGGGACATACTGTAAAACCAAATGGCCACGAAACATATTGTGCAACACAAGCATTGTTTCCCTTGCTGTGTGCGCAATCACACCATTTTTCTGGAACCACATCGTGTTGTCAATTCTAATCAAATACTGCTCCAAGAAATCATGTGGCACGTAACAGTCTGATGTAACCGTCACAGCATGGCCACTATCAATAGAATAATTAAAGACTCGATTCATTCTACTGAGGAGTATTTGACTCACGTTTTCAAAAAGGACATTAACTGCACAATATTCAATGAGTTCCGCTATTGGTTGTATCCTACAGTAAAGTTTCAGCCTTTGTAGTGTTACCACCAAGCGAGGCAATTAAACTGCATATTCTAAGAGTTTTCTTTGTAATATATTAGCATGTGTTCTGCTTACAAATGCATGTTGAAAATCTTGTTCCTTTCCTATCAAGTTACTGCGATGGAGGTGATTGCCCCGTTACTCGAAAAGTTGCATTAATCTTTCTTTCTACTGACGAGTTAGTGCCAAATTGTAACTGTAAAAAATGCACACAAAATTCATGCCCGTATACTAGAATAGCGTGCTGCTCTTTTGTGTATGCCGCAGTACCGGAGAAAACTGTCAAAACTCATTAAATATTTAATAAAATTGGTATAAGATAATAGGATTGATGTAGAAATATCCTGGGCTTTCGGTCATTTAAATAAATAAGAAAAATATTTATTTTCTTACGTTTCGGTTTATTACAACCATCGTCAGAAAACTACAATTAATTACACAAAAATTATAAGGTTATGCTATGTTATGCACTTACAATACGGATTATTTTGGTATTTCTTTGGTACAATTTTACATTTTATAACTATTGCAGATGAGTGTGATTGAAACTTTTCTGGCTTGGGGTGCGGTTTGTTTATGTTAACTGTGAAGAAGCGTAATTTATGTCTGTATTATTATATATGATATTTTCTTACATTGGTGGTGTGAATTATTAGGTTTAAACAATTTATTTTATGTGTGGACTTGATGAAAAGATGTAAAAGTTGTTAGTTTTTATTTTTATAAGTGTATTATTATCCCCTTTATATTTAACTTAATAAACTGAAATATGTTTCGCTTAAATTCTCAATATCTGTACGGTTATTAATTGCGTTATTATGTCTTTTAATTTGTAGCATTTCATGTATTGTTCTTCGGTGGTAGTTTGGTTTTCTATCTGGTATGTATATATTGTTAAAGTCAAAACTATGGTTGTAGTCTAATGCATGTTCCGTAAGCGCTGTAGAATTTGGATTTGCTGTTTTTATATTATATTTATATGTGTATATTCTTTTGTGTAGGTATTGTTTAGATTTTGTAAATGATATTAGTTGAATTATTTTGTCGTATTATACGGTTTATGTGCTATTGATATATTATGTTTTTATAATACGTTTGAGATGTTTTCTGATACCTTTTGTATATAGGGCATAGAGATATATTTCTTTTTATTTTAGTTTGATGGATTCTTTGTTTTATTAAATATTGTATGCATTCTTTTTTTATTATAGGTTCATAACAATTTTTAGGGTAAGAACTTTTTTAATATTTTTTATATTATTGGGTCTACTCTGGGTGTGAAAGTGGAATGGCGCGGTCTGTTAGGCTGTTGACAACACTTTTTTGTTGTATTTGAGTTAAAATTTAGATATCATTTAGACCAAATTTTTTTCGTGTACCAACTCAAACACATATATAATAAAAAAAAGAATACATACAATATATAATAAAGAATCCATCAAAGCAAAATAATAAGAAATATATCTCTATGCCCTATATACCAAAGGTATCAGAAAACATCTCAAACGTATTAAAAAAACATAATGTATCAATAACACATAAACTGTATAACACTACAAAAAAATTCTTCACAAAACTTAACCCTAAATTACAACCAAAAAACGAAACTAATGCCGTTTACAAAATAGACTGCGATAACTGTAACAGCACATATATAGGCCAATCTAAACAATACCTACACAAAAGAATATACACACAAATATAAGTTTTTACACCTTTCCATCAAGTTCATGCATAAAATAAATTGATTAACCCTAATAATTCACACCAACAATGTAAAAAAATATTATATATAATAATACACACATATATCATCACACCTCTTGACAGTTAACATAAAAAAACCGCACCACAAGAAAGAAAAGTTTCAGTCACATATAAACACTCATCGCCAATAGTTATAAAATATAAAATTGTACCAAAAAAATACCAAAATAATCCGTATTGTAAGTGCATAACATAACATAGCATAACCTTATAATTTTTGTGTAATTAATTGTAGTTTTCTGACGATGGCTGTAATAAACCGAAACGTAAGAAAATAAATACTGTTCTTATTTATTTAAATGACCGAAATCCCAGGATATTTCTACATCATTCCTATTATTGAAATTAACGGTCAATAAAACCGTATAAGTATGAGATAATATAATAAAAATATTTTATAAAAATGTCCTCCACTAAATAAATGCTTGTTAGAAAAGGTATGTTTATGCTCTTCTTGAACATTTTTTTTAGATTTTGCAGTACATTTACAAAAATTGCAATATGGAAAATCTTTACTTTTATGAGAAGATTTTAGACATTCCTGAAATGGCTGCCAGATAGTCAAACCAAACGAAAATTTTTTTAAACGCCAGCAGTTAGTCCCAGTAGTGTCTAGTTTGATACAAAATTTTAACAAAAAATCGCTTGTCACGAAAACACGGAATTTGTAGATTTTCAAAAAGTCGCGTGAAATCACCGAGCGCCAGACGACAACCACCTGTGATTCAATCCTTATCTTTTAGGAAATTCTCTGGGCTACCAAATTTTTTTCCTGGAGTTTTAACGTACTGTTTGCGAAATATGGCATCGACAGCCAAAAAATGCAAAATTAAACAATCGATTTTTCTGTAAATTTGTCATTTTTTGGAAAAAATAATCAAGATATTGTTGATGTAGGGATCGCTTTCTATTATTTCCATTATTAAACTTATCTCAGCAACCTACTATTGGACACTGAGCTCTAATCTGGGGCCCGGAGTACAAAGGAAACTCTAAATATTTTCTTGTAATACTGAGAAATTTAAAAATCTCTCTATTTGTAATATAAATTATATCTAAAATCCTGTGGGTGTTGATATCAATTTTGTTCGCTACGATTAATTGTTAATTCGATTTGCACTCAAACCTCATAATTTCCCGAAACATGCATATTATTATTATTAATTACAGTAACTGAATCTATATAATCAAATAAATTATTAATATACTGCATTTATGTACATTAACAAATACAAACAGTAATTTGCGGTACATGATCTAAATGTTCGCTATTCACTTTATCTTTGTCGTTTTGTGAATTATCGCAGTATATGATCGTTATTAATTAATGATTTGCTTATATTTAATAGTCGGTAATTAATACATCCATATACATATAAATAAATTTTCATGAAATTATAGTATATGTTATATCTTTATTTATTATTTCCAATATTAAGACTAATTTACTTTTCCGCAGTTAATATCGTTTTATCAGTCCGGAAAAAGGTCCACATGTTTGACAAGTAGATTCCTTGCATAAAATTAAGTATGGTTTCTTGTATAAACCTTTTTAAAATTAGCCTTCCCAAGGAATCCTCTTAAAGCTGCGCATTAAATCTCGGTTTAAATTCTTTTCTAGAGATTGATCCAACTTAGATACGTAATAGTTGTAGACAGTTTCTACTCATGAAGCTCTATATGAGAGTGTTCTTATACGCCCGGTCTTCCTCTAAGGGGATGAAATAAACCACTCCTGATGATTTTTCAAACTTTTTAACTTTTTAAATAATCTGTAGAAAAAGAGCACAACCAGAAAGAATTAAATATTGTTCTCTTTTGTTTCTTTTCTCACAATTATTTGTAACCGTTTTCTGTGCATGTTATTGTATTTTATTTTTTAATCGCATCCGTTTGATTTTACAGAAATCTATTTCATCTTTTAAAGGAAAACAAGGTGGCTGAAAATGCCTCCACAAATAAGTCATCTATGAATATCTTCACAAATAAGTCTTCTGTGAGTAGAAAATCAGCCACTCTAACCTAACCTAACCTAACCTAACCTAACCTAACCTAACCTAACCTAACCTAACCGATAAGAAGTTGTTTGTTGTTGGTTTATTTCATCCCCTTAAGAGAAGACAAGGTTGCTGAAAATACCTCCACAAATAAATCATTTATGAATAGAAATTGTTCACCAAATTTTATTTGACCAAGTTGAATAAATCTTGATATACTCCTTTGGAAAAGGGTTAATTAAAAAAATTATTTCATGAAAATTCCCAGTTAATCTCTGTCCAAAGAAATCTACCTGCCAAATAGTTGCACCTTTTGATACACCCTGTTTATTTTGCTACAATTTTTTTTAGGTTGAGCTAAGCGTCGTTCAACGGTGATGTAGCAATCCACCAATCGCGTAAATTTTATCAGATTGATAATACAATAAAACATTTTTTAAAACTGTCACTCGTACACTTCGAACTATTTTTGTTGGAGCTTTATTTCTATAACATCACGTTGTATATCAGTTTACTTTAGTCCAATTGATATGGGCCCTCTGAGAATAACCCTTAGTGAGAGTGAGATTTTCATTAATAATAGATTGTGCCACCGTTGAAGAGAAGCTTAAGCTTAATCTGTCTCGAAATAAACGAAGACAATTTCCTATTAACAAACGCAATAGTTAAACATTTTCATAATAAGGGGGAGGTATTCAGGTACTACCTTTGTACAGAGGGTATGTACAGGATGTCCCAAAATTCATCCTCGCCCCGGGCAGGGGTAAATTATGTGACCAAGAGTAATATAATTTTCAAGAATATTGAGACTTCGAAAACTAATTACAAGTTTGTCACACAGATAAAACAGTTTGACTTTAAATTCAAACATTAGCATAATTATGGAATAGTTGTCTACATTTTTGTTATTATTTAATCAAAATCGTTGTCCTTGTCGACTACATTTTCGTACTTTCGATAATCCTGGAATTCATTTTATAATCCTTTTTCTGTTAGTTAAGGCTGCTACCTCGCTCATGTTTACTTAACTTGGAACAGTGCTGAAATCAAATTACAATGCCTGACGGCATAAGTTTGCTACTACATCAGATGATAGATCAATGATATATGCTTTTGTTCATGATAGTTTTTTACATTAACGTTCTTAATAATACAAAGAAATTTTAGTGCCATATCCCAAAAAAAAAACAATTATGCACTAAACTTTTTTTGTTTTTATTTTGAACCCTAATAAATTTATCTTGTTGTGTTCTTAATAATATCTTTAACCATTTCTCAAAAGTATTTTTCAAAGATAACAGCCGAAGAGACCACACAGCTGCAGATTTTCTTATGTCATCCCGTCCAAAAAGGTTTGATAACTGAAGAATATGATAACATAATAATAATAATCAGTCTGAAATTATCCATTTCGTTCAGTTCTTAAAAACAATTAGATCATGTAAATCTCTGTCCATGTCATGAGACGTTCAGGGATTGGAAAAAGTCCTATTTTGCAACGTATTTGATAATGTAAGTAAATAACGGAAAGAAAATATACTTGGATTATTTTAAGGTAAATTGACTATTTTGTTTCTTACCTGAAACGTATAATAATTCTTCATAGACTATATTCATGTCATGTCTTGCCATTTTTTTAAATCAGGTGATGAGTGATGTAATTAGATATAAATCAAATAACTAGCATTGTTGCTTGTAGTTTCCTGCTGTGGGTGGTTTAAACAGACTCACTGATGATTCTAATATTACTTTGTCTTATTTTTGTTTCTACGTTGAGGAATTAGATGTTTACCATTATATATTTCTTTTAATATTAATGAACTTGGAGACATATTTTCTATTTATTAGATATAATAATTTTCTAGTATTTGAAATAATTTAAGCGTTAATAAATTAATATTTACTGAAACACATTGGACTATTAGGTCCTACAAATACAAAACGGCATGTATTATTAATGAACGCCAGAAGCACACTGGCAGAATTCACTGACAAATAACCGCGGGATGTTATTCTATGTAAATTATTCGACCTGCAGGTTGCAAATGAGGCAATAGCACTCACATATGGCCCCATCTCGGCTGCGAAGGCGTATTCCGTATTATGCAGATTATGTGTACTCAGTCATTATGGCCACTTGAGCGTGCTGTTTGTTCTCCCTGCCCCACCTCAGTAGAGCTTTTCCCTGTTCCTTCCTTCGTTGCACAAAAATTCCTTGCTCGTCCTCGTAAAACCCGGCGAAATATTACATAAAAGCTTTGCGGAATTTCAAATTAAAAGCTTTTGCTCAGTTAGTAATTTGTGGTTATTGTTTTTTTAAATATATGAAGTCCATTATTTTTACATTTTTATGCGGATACTTTCGCCCGGATAGGGTTGTCGGTTTTTGTGGTTAGCAGCTTTATTGGCGAGGGTGGTTAATGTATTACTTAATTTGAGGACCAGATATAGAATTAAATTTATTGTAGAATTTTACAGCTGCTAGGTGTATCAATGGAAGTCCTCTGTAACTTTTTTTGTTGAGGCACAAAAATAACTGCATAACTAAAAGATACCCTGCATTGTCTTATGCAGTGTCCAGATTACTTGTATGTACAATATTTTCAATATTTGTACAATGTTTTCGATTTATTATTTATTTTCTTCGTTATCTATAAGCGTAGATAGGGGGCAAGGAAGAGCTAAGACCTCGCTGAACTTGCAATTTTGTTGAAAAATACGTGTAACAGAAGCACAATAAAATGCAAATTCCTACATTAAAATAAAATTACCCACTTTTTATTGTTAATATGCTAAAATGAATGGAAGATTGTAGCAAATTTTTCTTTCGATATAATGGGTAGGTAGACATCATGACCACTTGTCTCGTAATGATATCATTGTGGTTATATCTCAACAATTTGTTACTATTCAATTTACCAAATGAAAGGGAATAGTTTTATGTTCTTTTTATTAATAATTTATCATTATCGAATTTGAATATATTATTTCTCTGGTGTATTGGGGTAACATAACTAAAACACAATCTTTGACACTACCCCCCCAGGGCCACCACCCCACCAACCCCAAGAAGGGAGGGCGGGGAGGAAAAAGAAGGGGGAGCTATTAAAAAAGAAAAAAAAAAAACAAGGGGGAAAAAAAAATTTTTTGGGTTTGGGGTAAAAAAAAAAAAAAAAGGGGGAGGAAAAAAAAAAAAAAAGGGAAAAAAAAAAAAGAGGAAAGGAAAAAAAAAAAAAAAAAAAAAAGAAAAAAAAAAAAAGGCGAAGGCAGATAAAAAAGAAAAAAAGGGGGGGGGGCGAAAGAAAAGGGGGAAGAAGTAGATAAATGGGGGAAAGAAAAGGGAAAAAAGGGGAAAAAAAAGTGGGAGGAGGAAAAAAAAAAAAAAAAAAAAAAAGAGAAAAAAGGGGAAAAAGGAGAGGGGGGTTTTTTAAAAAAGAAAGGGAGAGGGGAAGGGGATTTGGGGGGGGAGAAAGGAGAAAAAGGAGGGGGGGGGAAAATTTTTAAAAAAGGGGGAAAAAAAGGAAAAAAGAAATGGGTTTAAATGGGGAAAAAGGGGAAAGGGGGTAAAAAAGAAAATATTTAATAAAAAAAAAAGGTGAAAAAAAAAAGAAAAAAAAAAAGGGGGGGGGGGGGGGGGGAGGAAGGGAGGGAAAAAAAAAAGGAAAAAGAGGGAAAAAAAAAAGAAAAAAAAGGGGGGGGGAGCGAAGAAAAAAAAGGAGAGGGGGAAAAAAAGAGGGGGGGGGAGGAAAGAAAAAGAAAGCAAAAACCAAAAGAAGGGGAGGGGGGGGAAAGGGAGCAAAACA
>JANEYF010004688.1:65000-277500 GCA_029963845.1 Rhamnusium bicolor | reverse complement strand
AGCACTTCTTGTTCATTTCAATATGGTTCTAACATCAATAGAATTAATTATATTAGAGACACTATTCTAAGGTTCGTTCACATTCTTATATCTTGTAAACTTTATTTTTAACATAACCCCAGAGAAAAAGTTTAGAGGTGTTATGTTTGCTGAGCGAAGGGGCCACTGAAGGGTCCGTTTGTGCTCATCGCTTGATTTCTAAACCGTATTTGTAGTAATTAATGTAGTTTTGTGACAATTGTGGGGGACACCCCTTGAAAGAGAAATTTTTCAATAATAATTCTCGATCTGAATAAACCACACCAAATAACTTTAAACAGCGTGTATATTGAAATTAAAATGAAAAATTAAAAATAATCCAGTATTTTTGAAATACATTTTTTAACTCAATAATTATACAAATATTTCTGACAAGGAAAATCCCACATTCTATAAGTTCTATATGTTCAAGTATTGCTTAGAATAAACTTATAAATGAAGTAGGAAAAAAGACGTTATTGAAAAGATTATAAATATTGTCACTACAGCTGTCCTTGCTCAATTAAAAATTCATAGTGTGTACCAATTTCTAGCGTGGCATTTGGGGAGTAAATCTTAACTTTTCTTGATTTTTCGTCCTAAGGACGATTTTCTTTCAATGGAGAGAAAATCTGGGAAGTGGGAAGATTTTTGTATTTATTTTCAACCATTCGCGAAGTTCAATAATTTTTGAATATAGAGCTTAGTACATACATGTTTCTATTTTCATTAAATACGTGGAAACCTTACTTGGTAGGGTTATATAAAGAAGGAGACGGAAGGTCTGGGAATTAATACTGCGACCAACCATTACCACTTAAAAACAAGGCCTCAGTGCTGATCCGAATGCACCTGCTTACGTCACACCCATTAGGCCTCAGCGTTCGAGAATCTTTCACAAAGTTTCACGTTTAAACCCAAGAGTACAATTATTTGCACGTATTATACCATATGTCTAGCGCCAAGAGTGGCCAGTTAGAGAATGAATTCGAGCGATGTCTGCGAACTAGGATGGAGTGAGATGGAATAAGAAATACCCAGCAAACATAGAGATAGGCTGAGTCTATTCCCCACTAGCAAAATACAATACATTTACACTGTTACGTCCATCTCGCCTGTTCAATCGGTCTTTGTTAACAGTTGGCAAAATTAGCCGTGTTACACACGGTATATGGATTAGGTACATCCTAGCTTATTATTTGTTTTTTCCGATAGGTTGTATGCTATAACTAGTGTTTTTTTAAATTAAATTGTCTGTGTTGAAGTTCGTACATGTGCCGTAAATACAGTGTATCAGATTGTAAATGGGCCGAAATTGCGTATGTTTTCATTTCCGAATGATGAAAGTTTATGTAAAAATGGATTTCTGTATTCAAAACTAGGCCCATGTGACTAGAAAGATATGGTTGAAGTACATCATTCTTTGTTTACACTGAAATGAGATATCTTGTCTTATCTGAATTAATCTTGCACAGACACAAGGAGAATAAAATAATAATCTAACTTAACAGAAGTTGATACGATACATTAAGGTGCATTTTCTATGGAAAAAGAAACTCGACCGTAGATGAAGTCATAAAAATGTTGACTGATAAATAGAGTTGGCAAAAATGCGCCGCAGGACATAGGCATACGCATCATAATAAATGTAATAAAAGCAATTAACTAGTAAGTAAAGCAATAAACTGTTACAATTTATAACAATGTATGCACAACTTACCCTCGTAGCTACCTTGGTTATCATAACTGGAGAAGATCTGTAAAAACTTTGCAGCATCAGGTATATTTCTAAGGTTGTCTCAGTGAGTAATGTTGACTTTGGCAAAAAAAAAGCTTATATTTTGAAAGCGATCGTTCGACATCTATTGCTGTAATATAGGCATACTTAAAATAGTCTTTGAACGCACTTAATGGATCTGGAGAAGCACCATCAGTACCATCACAAGTTAATCTTAACCTGGTAAAACCGGTGTCTTGCTTTAACACATGTGCGAACTTTTCTCTAACGGGCTCATTTTTTGCGTCACCTATAGAATGTTGCAGTCGATTTACTTCGTCCACTGTTTGCAGTGACTCTGTTAACGAGAACACACTGCAGCAGCCTCGTCTGAATTGAATTGTAGTATCACAGGTTTTATTTGTTGTAAATATTCAGCATAATAAAATGCTGCCTCCGACCATGCTCCCCAACTTGTAAGAATCGGTTTTGTGGTGGTTCGGGAATACCGGGACACTTGCTATGAAATGCGCGAAGACGTTTAAGAGATTTAAGAAACACTTTTTTTGTACTTGCTATTAATGCATCTATCTCTGGAAAACCTTGTTTAATCGTTTTTGCCACAAGGTGTAAAGCCATGCACTTTACACGTAACATATATCATCCTACAACCGTGTTCTTGAACAGAAAGGCCTACCAAACGCATTGTCGCGACACCATCGGTCACAAACATCAACACTTGACTTTTTGACACGTCAAATTTTTCTAACGTCTCCAGCACCACCCGCGTAATTGTTTGACCAATACACTCAGTTAATTAACTAAGAGGGTCCAGTACATGTACTATAACATTTAAAATAGATTATTTTTACAATCTGTCATCTCGTCAACACATAACCACAGCCGTGTATTTTTTAGTACACATTTGATCCTATTTACGATGTCTTCGCTTACAGTTGGTACATAGTTACGCAACTTTGTGCGACTTAGTAACGTCACCTTGGGATTGTATTTATTTCAGAACTCCTTAAATGGTTGTTTATCGAGTATGTGCAGTGGAACATCCCAGGCAATCAGCATTAAGAGTAAATCAAACATAAACTGTGTTGTCGAGGGCACGCCATTTTTTTTTAGTTTTATGTTGCACAAAATTTACGTAACATTCACAATCACATTTATCTCAGCACATCAGGTCTGTCTCGCACATAATACAAATTATTATAGCACCATTGTAGAATAAATCTGGGAATTCACTGATAAATTTATTCACTTTGTCAGCGTATGGCCGGTTTTTACCCTTGGGCAAGTCTGACATAGTATATTATTAAATTAATATCAAGAATAAAATACAAAGAATGAAATTATCAACAATACAATGGATAGTAATAAATTACGTTGTACATACCGTAAACTGGGGTTACTTTGCTACACTTTTAGGAGTAATTTTAGAAATTCTATAGAAATAAATTTAAAAAAAATCGATAAAAATTATTTTTTTTAATGCTACTTATATATGAATATAATAGAATTTATACATATGGCGGCATTTATTTGAGAAATAATCTACAATGTTTTATTTTTTTGTTAAAAAAGTGGAGCAAAGTCTCCCATAGGTCGGGGCTACTTTGCTCCACACTAAAATTTGCTTTATAACGTCTGTATTTGAATACATGGAGCAAAGTTAATTAGGTGTTTTATTAACTTTTCTCCAGGGATCACATCTGTGTCAAAAAAAAATGAAAAATACTTGTAAGAAAACAAATCCTTTACATCCTTTATTTATAAAAAACCTCTAAATACATTGCAAAAAACAAATAGAAAATAGCAAACAGCGTCAAGTTTTAATCAAAAAACGATGTTAATTCTGGGACGGAGAAAGCACCCCTTTTAGAGACTTGCTTGGGAGGCTGAATAGAGCCTAGGACATCAGACCATGGGTAAGTCAATTCGTCTCGTTTTGAGGGCCATTTCCACATCTTGAGAGACCTTTGCATCGAGTTAATGGTAACTGTTTTATCATCAAAAGCCACAATTTCTCCAGGGTATAATTGTCCTTCATATGAAAATACTATAAAACGTCCTACCTCCCGGACCACTTTTGCGAAATGGACGTCGTTATATTGAGATGTTTTGCCTTCTAAAAAATTCATAAATTGGTTTTCTTTTTTCTTCTTCGTTGGCCAGTTCTTGAAAATCGATATCATCTGAAGAGTTGTCATCAAAAACCATGTCATCCTCCTGCCTAGAGAGAGAAGTAGTGGGCTCGTCTATCGGAATCTCTTCAGTAACCATGAGTTCATCGGCGCAAACACTTCTTCCAGCTGGAACGTTCATTTTTTTCTGCGGTTCTTTACAATGCTAGTTATCTCTGACCTTTTCGCCTCAAGAGTTTTAAGAAATTCTGACTGAACTGTATCTGGGTTGCAAGTATTCCTGGGTATACGGCTTAAAACTTCTTCTATATTCAAAGGAAATATACCGCATTTCCGAAAACCAGCTTTTAAATTGTCTTCAACATGTGGTGTAATAATTTCCATCATCTTTGATAACAATGGTGGGAAGTTCTCTTTTTGAATATTTGTGTTTCGCATACCTTCGGCAGTGTCCTTCCAGTCTGATAACACTTTCTGCCATGCAATTTTGAGAGGGCGGAAAAATGCCACATCAAGTGGCTGTGTTAAATGGGTACTGTTTGGTGGAAGACAAATTAAGTGTATTTCATTTTCGCGGCATAGTTGAAGAGCATGTACAGTTATATGTGAAGACAGGTTATCACACAGCAGCACTTTCTTACCTTCTATTTTTCTTAATCTCGGTATCATCTGACACTCAAGCCAATCCGTGAATATATTCGCATCAAACCATCCAGAAGCGCTAACATTGTAACGGCTCCCTTTGGGGCCGTTTTCCGTCCATGTAGTCCACATTTTTGTAGCCCGATAAACTACGTATGGCGGCAATAATTCTCCAGCGGCGTTTCCACAAAACATTACGGATACGGATGTTTTTGAAGCATTTCGGATGAGCTCTGGATACTTACTTCCTTTCTTAACAAGGACCTTTTTTCTTTCCAGGGTCGTCCGTGACGTTTGTTTCATCAAAATTCCACAAATTTGTGGGAGGAACGTCCTTTAATTCGATTGCTAAATTTTCAAAAAAACTTCTTAACATCGACTCATCTACTGCCGCTCGAGTGTGTTTGACGTTTTCCTCAAAACGTACCGAAATTTCAGGATGCCTAGCTATAAAAGCCTTTATCCAGTCTTGCCCAGGTAAATTGTTTTGAATTATTTTCACTACCCTTCCGCAGCGATTTAAATAATTCTTTATAATGTGCCGCAATTCCCTTGAATTTATAGGGAATCCATACTTTCCCAAAGAAATCAAGCACTCAACAAAACTTTATTCTTCATTGGAAGTGAATATAGGCTGTTTTCCTGGTTTTTTTGAATGCCTTCCCTTCAGTTTATTTAAAATTGTTCTTCTTGGTATCTTATATTTTTCTTCTGCTTTTCTGTGTGAAATATCACCACTTCTAATTTCGTTCAAGCAATTTTTCAAGGTTTCGGCTGTATAATCAGCATATCGTCTTGACCCCAGTTGTCTTTGATATTTCCTGGGCATTCCTGTAACAAACAAAATCACATAATTATAATAGTAACAACTAATAATGATATATAAAAAAATGTAGAAACCAGTAATAATATTTCTTTGGGGTTACTTTGCTCCGGAGCAAAGTAACCCCAAAAGAGTTTAAGATTTGCCTATTTAGACAGAAAAAAATATTATTATATTATTAATTGTTTATAAAGAGTAATTTCATCTAGAACGTTATAACAAAAGAACACATAAACGTACATAAATACTTACTTGATAGATTTGAAAGGGAACCGTTGCACACACTAAATTTTGCACATTAAAAAAAGACCGTTTTTTTATCACCACTTTGCTGGCCGGTTATTTGCTTAAGAATGGACACGGAACGATCGTTTGCGCAGTCGTCATAACAGCACAGGCAACCTTTAATACGTTGTGGTTCGTTCGGTAGTATATATATCTTGTCTAAGCATGAAACTAAAATTAAACTCTTTTTGACAATGGTGCAAAGTAACACCTACAGGCGCAAAGTAACCCCGGTTTACGGTACCACAAGGCATAACAATAGACTAAAATCAAAAGTTAGACTTAAATAGTAAACAAGTCTGGAATATTTCTTTACCTGGCACCGCCCGTGACATGCGGACCGATTTGGCAACTCTACTGATAAACTTAACTGCTTACATAGGGAATAACCTTTTATTGGAAATATAGTGTGGGACATTGCTTGAGTACAGTGACGTGCGGTGTAAGACGTTACAGAACGCAGAGCCGGAGTAAACTGAATTGTTCGCTCGTTTACTTTTTCAATGTATGTTATTGTGCTCAGTTTAGCTAGCAACAATTTAACAATTGTAGAAAAAAAGTATTAACATGAAATAAAAGTAATGAATTTAAAGTATTGACTACACAGTAATTACAGTATTCAAATTCGCTTAATATAAATTGTTACTACCCAGCAAGGACCGCGAGGAGGTATGAGCATTTCTTGCCAGGAAAGGATGGGTAGAGAATATTAGTATAATTTAAAGAAATTATTTAAAAAGTAACAAGCAACCTTTAAAAACAAAATAAAAACAAAAAATATAACCTCAAAATAGTAACAGAAACAAATGTTTTTCTCAATAGATAAACTACTAAAAATAAATTTTAATAGTAAAGATACTATAATAAAAACTGAAAGACTTCTTTTTTGTCAAAATGAAAAAAAATAATAACATTAAGAAATAATAACATGCTAAAAAAAGAATGTTTCTCAAGCACTGAACTACGAAAGCATATAAATGGAAATAAATAATGCAGTTGATATGACATAATTCACTACTTCACTTCACATCACTTCATTTTACTTCACCTCACATCGCTTCTTCCTCTGAATCCGCGCCTTTTTCCTCATTTTCAGATGAACTACTATCCTTATTCATATTTATAATAAATTTATTTCCACTACCCATTCACTTTAATTTTCACAACACAATAAGATGTAGACACAGAGACCTCCCTCGGTCGAAACATTTTTACATCAAATACCTTCTTAAATTATTTTCAAAAATACACCAGCAAATAAACAGATATAAAATAATTATTACTTATAATATTACACTACTACACAACTCACTGCAACACGATAACTTCCTTAAATTATTTCAATAAATATGCCTCGGTTGCGTGCCAACAAAAACAAGAATCATCTTTCTCGCTTTAATGTAAACGGTGTAAAAGACGGAAGATGTCATGTGTTAGACATTTACCGCCCTCATGTCGCGTCTTACCTTGCGCGTCCCGTCCCTAAAGTAATTTCTTATACTATACCTAAATACCAGATAATCCACCTCATAGGGACACGAAGATAGAAGTCCCATCAAAACACCTAATAATTTTTTTAGTAGAGAATAAATATTTTTTACAATAAGACACCGATTGTTATGATATAAGCATATAGTCATTTTCGATGCCATATTTCAAGATTAATGTTTTGGTTTATCTTTAATAGTCTAAGAGTTTTAATTTGTTAAACTAGGAACTAAAGTGCATTTCAAGAGTGATATGTTTTTTTTAATGAAACAAGGAGCTGAAGCAGAGCAAAAATTATTATTTTATTTTGAAGTACAATCGATGCAATTATGTTCTAAAAATAACATCATTCAAGTGGTCGCTTGTGCTCCTCTTACAGGACCGAATCCGATGAACCCAATTTTCAAACACTTTGTTCAATAAATCAGGCCTTATGTCACGAATACAGCATTCAATATTCAATTTTAATGCATGAATTGTGTCTGGCTTATTGGCATAAACCAACGGCTTTAAATAATCCCACAAAAAGTAGTCCAAAGGAGTTAAATCACAACTTCTAGGAAGCTAATTGACATTAGCATTTTTCGAAATAATCGCCAAACCGAACATTTCACGGAATAAATTGATTGTGGCATGGTCTGTGTGGCACATAGCGCCGTCTTGTTGAAACCAGATGTTGGTTAAATCAATGTCATTCAATTCAGGACATAAATAGTTCTTTATCATCGACCCGTACCGCAACGGTTACTTTTACGGAATGTAAAGGTCTCTCATATATAATTTGTGCTTCATACCAGTAACGACAATTTTGTTTATTTACCGATCCACTGAGAAGAGAATGAGCTTCATCTGTGGAAACGATTTTCTTAAGAAAATCAACATTTTCAAGTGTTCCAAGGCAAAATCAACGAATTCACGGTGTTTGCGATGATAAAAAGGCTACAATTCTAGTGTGAGAACAATTTTGTAAGGAGGTAAACCCAAATCCTTCCGTAAAATACGCCAGGTGGATGTTGCAGATAGTTCTAACTTTTGAGAACACCTTGGAATCGACAAATTTGGGTCTTCAGCAACACCTGCCTAAACGGCAGCAAGATTCTCATTACTGCGGGCAGTTACTTGCTTTGCTGGCACGCGAACATTGTGTAAATTTTCAACATTTCGACGAATTGTGAACACACTCGGCCGATTATGATGACCGTAAATTGGTAAAAAGTGCACGATAAGTTGCAATAAAAGAACGATTTTTGTTAAAAAAATGGGACAATGTCCAAACGTTATTGAGGCATGTATGTTTCCATGATTAAATTGCAAACCTTAGTTAATATAAGTGACAGTGACAGACGATTTTGACATTTCCAATATAGCCACAATGTCAAACTGAAAACATATCATCCCTATTAAAAAAAATTTTTATTTGGATAAGATAATTTGTGCAAACTTTTTCGCCATTAAAACAATTTTATAAAAAGGGACCAAAGATATATTAAAAAACAGTCTAAAAAAGCACCAAATATGGAAACCTTTTTATCGTTCTGACTGTACATATAAATGTGGGTTACGCGGAGCCACATATATGCAATACTGTTTCACGTTATGAGGTGTCACCCAGTCTGTGTAAATATCAGCATACTTAATGAAAATATAATTAAGCACGGGAGCGCTCTTTCTTAAATGATAGACGGAGCAGTAGCGTCGCGGTATTGTTTTAATCCATATAAAACGGTACAGTTCACTAATGTCATCTAAATGTCTCATAATTGTGTATTCATGCATAATACGACATAATTTAAGCTTGCTTTAATCGCTCTCCCTATTATGAAATGCTTTTAATAAATTTTAAGCGCACAAAACATTTCTATCTTTGTTAAACATCCTGAATGCCTTAAGGACCAGGTAAAATATATGAAATAACTAGGGTTAACTTTATACTTGGAAAATATGCCTGGAGACATTCGCTTCAGCGCCACCGCGCTAATTACGAAAACAATTTTTCTTATTTATTTACCTAACTTGTCAGCAGAAACTTTTGCGTAATTAATTAGTTATCTTTGTTTCATGTCTCTTTTGTTGTCATTTAAAATAAACAAACTTATCGCTACATTAATTAAATAACCCTCTTAACATCTTGTATTCATTTGACAACGTCTATAATTAAGATCTTCGAGGCATCATTAACTCGAATTTATAGAATCCTTTTTCATTGTAAATCTACGGTTTTAAATCAAACGAGGTGTAAATAGCATTAACTCGTGGATATTAAACGCTGCAAAATACAACAAAGAATCTATTTGTGTATCCTAGATAAAACCATAGAAAAGTAGCGGCAAGTTCTACAAAAACACAAACTGTTTTGACTACAATCAATACTTAATCATGTAATCTAATAATACTAATACTAATACTTTATTCACCACTAAGATACAGAAACGTATAATTGGCAAGTCAAATTGTTTAATGGATTATAATACAAACAGGTTCATGATACAGGACATATAACACGTAATATATGAGACAAACGTTTGGAGTATAAAACTGAATAAAATATTAAAATATATAAATACAAATACAAATTATCAGGGTAGGATGCCTCTAAGGTTCTCTATTTAAAAACTCAAGTATGCTATAGATGGAGATCTAATTGCAAATTTTTGACTGCATTTTTATAAGTTTTATATACCGGGTGTAACAGGATTATGGTACACCCCCTTTTCTCCTTCAGTTTTGAAGATAATTGATTGAAAGTTTGGATATCCTATATACATAATAAGCTACACTTTTTGACATATAAGTGATTTTTATGACACTGACACTAGCTTCCGATTTTTAAATGGAACACATTGCGTTTTTGAATTCTACGTAATCTTTTGAATCCAACGATACCAAATATGTGATATTTCAAACGTCGATTTTTTTTATAATATAATTTTTAGTTTTCCTTTAAGTGTGCCATGACGATTCCGATTTATTCTAAATGACCCGTGTAATGTTAGAAAAATCGAAATCCCGTCAAAAAATACTAAATTACGTGATTTGTGAGCAAATAAAGTTCATCTAAACGATTTTTGGGGAAAAGCTCAATTTTTTCAAATGGAACAATATTGATACCGTGACACCATTTATTAGTACTATTAATAGGGAATTTATTCATATATCGTATTAAAATGTACGATAAATACAAACAAAATTACAGCTAAAAGAAAATAAGAAAATACAATTTTGTTCTAATTAAATGTTAAGAAGTAACTAACTAAGATGGCCTTGAAAACAATGAAATATTTAGCTTGTCAAACATTTGTTGGTTTATCGGTGTTTTTATTGTGTCTTTAAAAATTGTTTAAAATTCTTGTTAATTGTATTCAAAATGCCGCAAATTTATACAAGAGATGAAAAAGTGGACATGTTAATTATTTATGGCGAATGCCGTTGCGGCCAGACACCTTTATGCAGAACGATATCCTGATAGACAATGTCCAGCGAGAAATTATTTTAATCGTCTTGAAAATCAATTCCGAAGTGAGCCCAACAATGATCCCGAAGAAAATTTCATTTTTGACGAAGGAACGGAAATTAATGTTTTGGCTGGAGTAGAAGTTGATAAGACTGTTTCTTTAAGGCAAATTGGGTTTGAATTGGAAATCAGTCACCAAACAGTAAGCCGAATTTTGCACAAATACCACTATAAATATTTTAAAAACCAATTTGTACGAAAATGATTACTAACGTAGGATGGAATAATGCAACTGGATTTTGCGGAATAACGTGCAGCCAAACAATGATATTTGGGACTGATTTTATATTTGGACGAGTCTAGGTTTACAAATTTGGATTATTTAACCGACAAAACACAAAATATTGGGCACAAGAAAATCAAAATTTATTACGGGAGTGTAACTTTCAAGTGCGGTTCGGTTTCAATGTTTGGCTTGGAATAATCGGTAGTAGAATCATTGGTCCAATAACTGACTGGTGCCAGATACTTGGGATTTCCGCAAAATGTAATTGAGGACAGTTTAGCTGAATTACCTTTCCATTTACGACAGGGAATGTATTTCCAACAACATGGCGCTCCTCCCCATAATTCACGGATAATAACTGATTACCTTCAACGGAGATTTGGAGAAAACATAATTTCGACGTATGGTCCTGTGAGGTGGCCTCCAAGGTCACCTGATTAACATCCCTTGATTTCTTTGTTTGGGTCATTTAAAAAATAATGTCTACGCAACCGCCATTACAACCCATGAAGACCTGGAGCTACAAGTAAGACGAGCAATTAATAGAATAACGGCCCAGCAATTGGCGAACATTCTTCGAGAAACAGCTATGCGGATTCAAAAGTGCGTTGACGTTAATGGACAGCATTTTGAACAACTGTTGTAATGTTTTGTGTTCATTTTTTATATTCCAAAGCCACCTTATTATGTATAACAAGGTAATTAGTACAAAATTGTATTTTCTTATTTTCTTTTAGCTGTAATTTTGTTTGTATTTATCGCACATTTTAATACGACATATGAATAAATTCCTTATTAATAGTACTAATGAATGGTACCATGGTACCAATATGATTCCATTTGAAAAAATTTTATCAATTAAGTTAGCTTTAATGTTTTTGATTTTACCTGCTGTTAATCCATCAAAGCCAGCAGATTTTTTATTCTTCAGTTTTGTTATTGCCTTATTAACTTCATCAGCGGTTATAGGTGCGAAATATATTGTGTGTTCCTTATACATTAAAGTAATACATGGCAAAGATAGATTTGAGCCAAAGTGTTGAGTTAATTTATTGCTTGCATTGACAGAGAAATGATTTTCAAATCTGTTTACTATTTTATTTTCCTCACCTATATGTTCATTATTATATTTGTATTTACTTTTACCTAGCTTATTATTGACAATTTTTCAAGTTTCTTTGGTTTTTTTAGTTGCATTATTTATTTTATTTTTGTAAAAATGTTGCTTAGCAAATTTGATATTATTTCTGTATTTTGTTTTTCATTATTATAAAGTATTTTACGTCAGTGGTTTTGAGATTAGTTATTAGCCAAAAAATGTTATTTAAATAGTTGCCATTTGTCAACCATTCTTTTCTATGATTTACCTTTTGGTTACTATTTACAGTAGTTCTCCTTATTGGACAACTAACATCAACACATCATGTTGTAATAGTGTTGACAAAAAATATGAGAGAGTTAACTACATTAAAATTCTGCATTTCTGTCCAATTAACCCTATTTATTTCAAATTTAAGATTACTTATATTTTCTTCGCTTACACATCTTATATCATCTCGCAACTCTTATTTAATAAACGACGAGCTCTCGTATATTATCATGCTGTGGCATTGTCATCTTTTTTGTTAGAGACTGTGCATATGTGTTTGCGCAATCACTTGTTATTATTTACAACTTATCCCTCAAAACAGAGACATTTCCTGATTTTTGGAAAATAAGTAGATTTTTTTATTTAATTATTAATTTTTAAAAGTGGATCTCCATCTGATATTAACAATTAAAAATCCATTGCGTTTCTCTATAATTTTTCGAAGGTTTTCGAGCATTGTATACTCGTATCTACCCTTCTGTAAAAATGTTGTTATCACAGGATCAACATGGTTTTATGGAAAAACGATCTACTGTCTCCAACTTATCTATCTTAAATCAATATATTCTTTTACTTTCAATTGGCTAGAACTAATGTTCTTCTTAAGTCTCCTGTACATGTGATATCTAGAAATTTTAATAAGATCTCAAATATATGCGATATTAATTGCAGCACACTTTATTAATGCTTCCAATAGTAGGTTTAGCACTCAGTTTAACAATCAACATTAGTTCTTGTTCACTCTATACACTTTTTGTTAATTGTACTTTAGTCCCTTTTTTTTGTAACAACACATAAATTTTATATGTATTGCTTGTTATTATTATTCTTCTGTAATTTAACACGTATACCATTACTCCATTGTATATTTCTTATTTTGCTTTTATAACAGCATACGTGAAATTGCTGTAATACAAGGTTCACCCTATGTGTTAAATCTTCCAAGGTTTTCGTTGAGATTACAATAGACGTGTCGTCAGCATACATAAATTTTTTCCCATGTGTTACATGATCAGGTAACTCATTAACAAAGGACCAAGTATACTGCCCTCGGGTGTTCCCAGGGAAATGTGTTCGTCTGATATAGATGTTCCAACTTTTACGAGCATACGTCTATAAGTTAGATTTGATATTATCCAGTTATTTACGTTACTCCGTATACCGAGTTCTTCTAATTTTTGACCAATAAATGATATATCTAACGCACCAAATGTGCTGGAGAGATCGAAAAATACTCCCATGACATAATCATTTGAATCAAGGCTATTATTGACGAATTGCACAAGTTTAGTAGCAGCAGTTTCAGTAAAATATTTATTTCTAAATCCATGTTGACAGTTGTTAGTGATTAAGTTCTGTTTATCTAGAAAACAAGTAATGCGATTGGCCATTACCTTTTTGATTATCTTAAAGAGTATGCTCAGTAATGATATAGGTCTGCAATTTTTTATGTCGTGTGTTTCACCTTTATTGAAAACCGGAATAATTAACGCAGTTTTTAATTTTTTTCGAAATTCTCCTAGTTCGATGGATCTATTAATTATTAATGTTCACATCAGAAGGCACTCCATACAAAAATCTTTATACGAAGAATGAAAAGGAAACTAGTCTCAAATTAGTTGTAATGCCGATCTTTTACAAGGATGAAGCATAAAAGAGGACAGGAAAAATACTTCATAATAATGTGTTGTGCAACCAGCGGGTTCTACAACAGGGTAGCGGAAAGTGTATCACCCTATTTACTTAATCTATAACTTGTTCGTCCCCAGTGTTGACTCAAAGTTGGACCATTTTTATCGAATTCTTGCCACTTTTTTCAAATCCTCTTACGTTGTTTTTTATCTTATGTCTTATATCCTCCAGAACTTGTGGCTTATTGGCATTCACCAATAAGTTCAAATAAACCCCGCTGAGGAAGCCTGGTACAGCCAATATCAGGCAATCTTGCTGGTCACGTCATTACGTCAAAACGGGAGATAAGACGTCCTGGGAAAATGTCCTTCAATAAATTCTTAATTGTATTGTGCGCTGTGTATGTGGTGGTACCCTCATGTTGGAACCATATGCTATCCAATCCCAATTCATTCAGTTTGGGTATCAAAAAGTCACCTAACATTTTTCTGTAACGCTCACTGTTGATAAGCGTCTGCTGAATAATTTGAGGGTTTGCAGTTTCCTAGAATCGGGTATTTTGTCTATTGACATATCCAGATAGGTTAAAAGACACCTGGATAATTACCAAATTATCATAAGTTTTGTTGAAAACTCGTTCTCTTTATTATTGAGATTTATGATGTTTTGACTGTATAGTAAATGCACTTGGTGGTCTCTAGGTAATAGTTGCAGTACCATGTGAATTTTATTCAGAAACATCCTCAAATCTTGCATACGCTGCAGGGATCCCCGCAAAATGCCAAATTTCGTGCCCAGTCTTGTCGTGGTCGTTTCCGGTTCTTCCTTGACATTTCTGCACACCCATTCGAACGACTTCTTGGTAATAGGCTATCAACATCGGTAATGTTTAATGCAGTGATATAACACGGTGGTACGTGATATATTCAGTGTAACGTACTCCTTTGTGCTTATTGTTTTAGGAGAGATGTTAAATTAACTAATTGCTGAATTGTGCCCCAAATTATTTTTAAGTTTCGTGGATTACAAAGACCATAAAGAAATCTAAAATATGTATAAACTAAATCTAAACGGTGGTCTATTATTTTATAGACACCCTGTGTACTCATTATCCTCATTTCCCCACTAATCCCTTTATTATGAACTTCTTTCAAGAAACCTCCAAAAAATCCTCGGTCATATCAAAAGAAAATTTAAAATTAAGGCTTTTACCTCTGTATGCCTCCACTGAATGGGATGTTTATATCCCGTTCCAGATCTCAGAAAAAAATCGTTTTATTTTATTTATATTGGTTTTCTTAACAAAAAGTTAAATATGATTTATATATTATACACAAAAACTTGCGCGAATATGAAAAGACAAAGTAACGAAGATTTAAAGGCTGTCCTTTACATTGTCAACAGTTCTAGTGACAAGTACCTGTCCACCTACCTCGCATGAGAGGGAAAATGCAACAAAGAAAAGACAACAAGTGATATATGATATCAGAAAGGAAAACACTTTTTGCTACGAGAAAATACTAAAATTATATCATAGGGGTCAGCTAAAACTTTGTCTCTTCGGGGCTTCATAAACAATGAAAATTAAATTTCTTCGTGAATAATGATCGTGTTTTTTGCAATCGAAATAGAAAACTACTGACATTCTTAACTCAGACACAATTTATTACGGCAATTAAAGTAATGAAATACTTTAAGTGTAAAACTTTTTAAAATATCTTATGCGTTATTTGCATTAAATATTTTTTAAATTTCTGTGTACTAGGGTTTTTGCTGGAATCAATAAACGACCCTCCATCGTGGATTTATAATTTTTTGTGAAATTAAATTAAGTACTATTTCATATCCTACTATAAAATTCCATTGAGCATATAGTCTACGTAATAAAACTATAGAAGTAGTAGTAGTAGTAGCTACTTATTTTACTAGGCAAGTAAAGGCCACAATGGGCCCTTTTTACCTAGGGACCTACAGTTTAGCGTGGACTCCGAACCACGGTCCTCGACTGTCAACTAACCCACCGCCTGGGCCTGCCCGCCTGCACCGCTAGCAGAGTGGCAAACCTCCTGGGTAGGTCTCTTCGACCCTCCACCCGGGCTCGCCTCTCCGCCTGCATCAGGCTAGCGGCCTTCCCGGGATTGTCTGTTGACAGCCTACCGACTGTTAGATGAGCTATCGTTCATCCATATCAATTGCCGGACTCGATCAGTGCTGCTTAACTTCACTGATCGAATATCGGATATTAAACGGATGTCCATACCTCATCCCCAAACTATAGAAGTAACATAGAATTATGGAGTGTTTTAAATGTTTTGTACAAGGTTAGTCACCTAAAATTTACACCTTCATTTATTCCTCTTAATTTTCATCGAATCGAAAAATTCAAAAAAGGATTATAAACGATATATAATATTATACGTAACTAAATTCCTTTTCCACAGTTACTACAAAAAAAGATTAAAAACTACGATGACCTGACAACAGATGGATCACATATTCTGTGTACTCTATGCAATCATGGTTTTTTATTTCGTACACGCCACGACTGTAAACGCTATCCTATCCATAGACAGAATATTGCCGGTACAGTTGCAAAAGAGATTTTTTCTCATAATTTGGGTGTCATGTTCTGTGTATGTATTCTGTGTAGTGGTGAGAGGTATGTGAAACTTCTCATATGGTCCAAATACTACTATCCGACTGACATCATAGATGTCTCTGGCGGATAACGCTTTGCGAAGCAAGTACCGAGAGCGGCGACCTCTAGCCCAGGTGAACTAACTACTGTTATTAAATATGATTTGAACAAAACAACTACTCAGCTGGCAAATACCCCGACCTGCATTGGATTATACCTTCAAATCATGATAGATCAGTAGCCAATATCATTTGTCAATTCCTAACCAGACATAGACCGGTTTCGAACTTATTAGTTCTCCTCAGTATGCCATAGGTTATGAAACAGACAAATGATAGTGGCCAACCTGCTAGTCATATACTGACTAAGGTAAATTGAGTAGTGGTAAGAGGTATGTGAAACTTCTCATATGGTCCAAATGCTACTATCCGACTGACATCATAGATGTCTTTGGTGGATAGCGACTTGCGAAGTGATATTGGCTACCGATCTATCATGATTTGAAGGTATAATCCAATGCAGGTCGGGGTATTTGCTCGCTGAGTAGTTGTTTCGTTCAAATCATATTTAATAACAGTAGTTAGTCCACCTGGGCTAGAGGTCGCCGCTCTCGGTGCTTGCTTCGTAAGTCGCTATCCGCCAGAGACATCTATGATGTCAGTCGGATAGTAGCATTTGGACCATATGAGAAGTTTCACATACCTCTCACCACTACCCAATTTACCTTAGTCAGTATGTAGCAGGTTGGCCACTATCATTTGTCTGTTCCATAACCTATGGCATACTAAGGAGAACTAATAAGTTCGAAACCGGTCTATTTCTGGTTAGGAATTGACAAATTATATTGGCTACCAATCTATCATGATTTGATAGTATAATCCAATGCAGGTCGGGGTATTTTCCCGCTAAGTAGTTGTTTCGTTCAAATCATATTTAATATATATTCTGTCTTGGAAAGTAGTCTACAATTGCCGACTTTAGAAGTTTCTTTGCATAATATGTACCAAGTTTTCCTTTTCCTAGTAGCCATACATTACGTAAAACATATTATCTACCAAGTATATATAAAAATGTTTTGGGCAATATTACAGAGGACATACAAAATAAATTTTTGTTAGTGACAGTGAATGAAACAACTGTCTTTCGGTGTAATAAGATTGCTAATGTTATATTAAGAATTTTGAGTATTCAAATAGCTTTATCTTCGATATTAATAGCCAGTAAACGAGTACAACAAACCACAGCACACACTGTGTGACACTTGCATTAACCACTATAAGTATATTCAAAATAATAATGTACGGAGCGTTTCTTCATATCTTGAGCTATGGACACAGACTTTATTTAGATACGAAAAAAAATAAAGAGCAAAGTTGTAGGATACCTTAATGAACCATGAAAATTGTATCAAATAAGACCTACCTTTTTTTAAATGACTATTCTTCTGTATATTTGGTTAGAGCTGCTTTTTCTGATTTCAAAAATATGTACCTAATTTGCCTGTGCTTAGTTTTCCGTTTTTTTTTTTAATTAATTTAAAAGGACATCTGAGATATAAAAAAATCATAGTCAGCTATGAAAAATACAAACGCCATTTTATGTCAACAATTAATTAAGTTAGATACTGTTATTTGAAAAAATCGTAGTTGTCCATGACAAAAATAAACGCTTCTGTCTTATATGTTTTTCATAGTCGACCCTGGACTCTGGTGCAGTTTCCTCTCCTTGTTTTTAATATATACTATTAATATATTCATATAGATAGTCATGTAATAATTTATGTTGCTGAGTATAAAGTACTCTACCGCCGTTATGACATATACAAGTTCATAACTGTCAGTGTCACTTGATGTGACATTTTTTCTGCCTTGAACAGTAGAGTTAAGGATTTCATTACACAATCATGTTTTTCTCTAGTTTTATTGCCCTTACTCTTCTTAGAGTTAGTGTGTTTTCCCCAATCACAGCGATCAGTATAACAAATCTGCATGAAGTGCCATGCATGGACTAATTAAGAAGAAAGATGCCAACTGGCCTTTAAGTAAATACAGAAATTTAGTATGCGCTTAAAGAACTAAATTCTTACATTTAATGTCATTGAATTATCGAAGGCTTCCTAAAATAAAGCGGTTATCTAATCTAAAATAAACCTAATTATGCTATTTTCCACTCATCCAGATTTTCATCTATAATAATATTAAAATTTACTGGTTCCGTTCAGTAGAATTACTTTTCAGAGTCCTGGCTTCTCCTCATCTTAACTGACAGGTTGATGAAGTGGCTCCCGTATTTTATGTTGAAAGAAAAAATTTGTACGGTTCCTTCCATCAAGCCTAAGTCGCATCTCGTGTATGTTTAATAAATACGATTATGCAGACTTCAGATAAAGCCTTTTATCTTAATCTGTTTGTTCCCATGTGTCCATTTTTTTATATATGTACGTAGCTTAAATATTAGGTTAGAATTTTCCTTCATTTATTTAACGTAATAATCTTAGACCTCTCTTGTACAGTGTTATTCATTACAAATTACCCACCCGTTATCATCGTTATTATTGCCTATAGAAAAAAAAGTTTTAAATAAAAGTTGTGTAGTTATGACTGAATCTTGTTAAAATGCTATCAATGGTACAGTAGCGTGCATATTTCAGGGGATACAAAAAAATAATATTTTTTTTTAAATGGGGTACCCTGTATATTATTAAATTTTTGGAATGATTCTTTGGTGCCTGATTTCAAAAATATACCATATGTTACCCCTACCATATATCCTTTTTGAATTATTAAACGTCGAATATCTTAGTTAAACTAGTTACTGTAAATATGGAAAAGTTAACATTATTAAAGTGACCTATGAACATGAAACTATTATGTTTGATAAGTGACATTCTTTAATGAAATAATCAAAATAGTTTACAGTGAGACAGAAAAAGGATTCAAATACAGATCTGCACACTTATGTAAACCATTGCGCGGTATGGTACGTAGAAGCGGTTGGGTAGAGATTTGTATATTTGATTACATGAAATAAATCCTATGCAACATTTTCTCCACGCCTCGCCTAACCGCGCCGCACCGGGCCGCGTATAAATGGGCAACAAGCTTAAAACAAGTTTGTAACAAGAGCCATTTGTGGGTTATTTGCTTTGATTTGCCGTGATTGATTCATACATAATACGCAGAAATGGAATACAGTTTATTGAGTTACCCACAGAAGCAAGCCGCGGAGAATTAAAATTTGTAGTATTATGCACTTAAATGAAGGAACTAATGTACAAAAATTTAGTTTTTCTAGTAAACACGGTATGAGACATATAACTGAAAAAGTGATATTCATCATCCTCTGTTGAGGGGCTTTATTATGAATATTATGGGATACATTAATAAGCAAACTAGAATCCTCTGAGGTTTGTCACAGTAGCTATAGATCGCCCTGTATATAGCGATAAATAACAGGGGTAAATAAAGATTAATTTTATTACTGCTTTATTTTTATTTTAGTTTAGTAATACATGCCCAACAGAATTTATATTCCATTTACAGAGCCAGAAATATAGTACTAGAGAATTAAATACGGTACTTACGTATACAGGGCGATTCATAAGAAATGAATAATATTTTACCTGCCAACTATATAGCGGAAAATATGTAATTTTTTACTTAGTAACTGGTGGTCAAATATTAATACTTACTGAGATACAGGGGGATGAGGTATGGACATCGTTTATTTCCGATATTCATAGTAAGTTAAGGATGATCGTCAGGCTTCAATCCCGCCCTCCTGGTGCGGGGGGGGAGGCGAGCCCGGTGGAGGGTCGAAGAGCCGGGGGTGTGGTTCCAGTAAAATATTCTGAGATACAGGGTGTTAAAGTTATAAAAATAATTCAGTAATGTTATATTGCAGTTATTTTTTCACACATAAACATAAAAGTCGGTACAATTAGATTTTATGACGTAAGAAAATCGAATAAGCTATCATTTTTGGTGTATCGTATAGAGGGCGCTACGTAAGCTATCTTGGTTTAACAGAATCCGTCTTAACTTTTTTGTACTTCGTTCATTTATAATCTCATTACAAATTTTTGATTCAACCATTATTTTTAAACAATAAAGGGATACTTCTTTTATCTTCATAAAATGCACCCTTATCGAGATATTTACATTTTAGAAAATCTTGCGCCCCCATAATTTTTTATTTATTTATTTTTTTGCAGTGATCCTCTCTTTCTTCCTCAAAATGCATAATTTGTAATATTCTATTCGTCATTTTAACACAAATATCTGAAGAGGTGAGAAAATGTGTGTATTTTTTTATTTTAAAAATGGCGGAAATAAATTAAACAATTTAAAAGATAAAACTATAATTTAATTATCAACTTGAATAGAAAGAACGAAGTAAAAATAAAATATTTTGAAACATCACACTTGCGTACCAGCGCGTTGTATAAAGTCTTTAGTGCAATATTATGAAAATTTCGAGAGTTGGTATGATAAAACCAAACACTTTAAAGGATAACGATGTAATTTCTCTGTATGCACCTTAGAAAGAAGTTGGGAATAGAAAGTAGACCTACCGCACACGGTCGACTTTTGATCGACTAAACTATTTAGTTGAATTGAATTGAAATCATGATTTGTAGCTAATTAATTGAATAGATGTAGTGTGCGTACTTACATTAAAGCACATACCATTATGATTGAGATCGACTCAACTATAGATCGACTAAAAGTTGACCGTGTTCGGATGCTCATACACTAACTTTTAAACTGTCACAACATTCCAGTTACCGTTAATATCACATAATTGTAACTTATTTAACTCCCTGGTGAATTAAACTATATTGGATTTGCTGACATTTAGAGACAATCTGTATTTGCTGCTCCAGTTATTGGCATTTATACTAACAATTTTATGGTAAATTTCAAACAGGAAGTCAAGTACAACATCATTTATGAATATAATAAAGAACAGAGGGCCAATACTAAACCCTGTGGAACGCCTTATCGAGATATAAATTCCAGATATATTACCCTGTACAATACAAATTGATTTCTGTTATTAAATTATTAATAATCTTTGTAGAAGCTTAAAAAAAAGTAAAATATTTAATAGCTACTTCTGAAAAAAAGATGTGTAAAATCAATTTCTTAATATGGGATAACCTGTACAATTTTCATTTGATTATCTCCTACAACAGGCGAGTTATAAGCTCAAAGTCAGATGAAATGTCGGTATATATTTAATTGATTACGATAAAACCGATGCTTTAAAAAACTCAAATAATCACGTGAAAACAGATCAGACCATCTGTAATTTAAATTTTTATTCAAATTAATACCTGGTACTAATTTGTTTTGTTGGTTGCACAAAAGTAATCACTTTGTGATTATAATTTGTTGCCGGTCTCCCTATAATTCCTATTCAAAATAGAGATTTGTATATTTTATTTATTTTGCTGCTCTAATGCGTAATGGGTATTTGATTAAATAATTCAGATAACATTGTTTTAATTCTATTTAATTAACAAATGCACGTGATATAGGTAGAAAAATATTTAATGAATATTACATACAATTATAGGAATACTGGGTAATTAAAAACAAACACACACCGTTTTGTTATTTTAATGTGAAAAACATTTTAGTTATTTGATTTTTAATTAACCATTTTATTTGTCCCATTATTAAACCTTTATAGACACAGTTTTTATCATTACCGCCATATAATTTATATAACTAGCTTTTTTATTTTTCATGGTTTTCGCATTTTTCCTGTTTATAGTTTTTTTATCTTGAATAGGTATCAGAACAATGACTAAAATTACTACTAATGAAATTCGTTTATAATATTTTATTTAGCATAGTTAATTTCTTTGTTTTATTGTGGAGATAAAAAACATATTCACTATTTTAAATTTTTTAATACAATTTTACTCAAAAGTTACACAAAATGGTATTAATCCAGACCAATTCAAAGTCGAGCGAGAATTTTAATTTTCCTTTGTTTATTTTTTAATTCCTTAATAAAATTGTCGAACTATTTATCATTTAATGGCTTTTATTTTTATGTGCAACAAGTCACAATGAAAATAATTCGAAAATTCCATCATTGCAAAATTAATGCATCTGGAGATACACTAATCTTTTTATGCTTAACAAGATGAAGCAAATGGAAATCAATTTATACATTATTTATTACAGTAACTGCTTAAACAGATTTCCATTTTGTTGGGTACATAGTCTCGCTCGACGTCTTACAGCTCGAGAAGCCCTTAACATTTGAAATCTATTTCCTCTTAATTCATTTCCGGCCTGATTTATCCTTTGAAGTAGTTCTTGTCTTAAATTGACTTCAATGGCGTAAATTAAGCTCTTCAGATAACCCCAAAAAGTAAAAATTCAATGTAATTCAGATCCGGTGGGAGAGGTGGCCAAGCTATGGAACCACCCCGACCTATCCACCTGCCTGGAAAATTTTGATCCAACCATGTTCGGACATTGCGCCCGAAATAAGCAGGTGCGCAAAGGTAATAAATCCATAAGGTCATTTTGGAGGAAGTTGAAATACTCTTCTGCAATAAGACGATTGGGAAAAACTATACCTAGTATATATATATACCTGTCGAAAATGGCATGGGTGTAATCGTTGAATTGTCGTCATTCTTCCTATCTGAAATTATTATTTTAAGACAATCGCATTCTCTAGGTACTTACTTTTAATTACTGAGTGAGGTATGTTGACAATTTGTAAAAGTATTCGTATGCTTATTAGTGGGTTATTTTCAATGTGATTGAGAGCAATGTCAATAGGATAGTTTCCTTGTGGTCTTCCTGAGTCTCGACACCTTTTAAAATTCCCATGGTTTACTAAATTTCAGTGTAGATTTACAAATATTTGACGCCTCTGCCTGCCTCTGCCTCTGATATTGGAAAATCTCCCCAGATATTCCCTTACTGCGGGTAATGAACTATCATTGTAGAAACACAAAATACATATCATTTATTTCCCTATCTGTGATCTTGGCAATTTGAATCAGGTACATAAGCTGGTGAAGTATTGTACACTGTTTCGGCACACCATGTGTAAACAATTAAAATCGTACAAAACATAAAGTACTTGAATCAGTGTATGAATAAGAATGAGCATATTGCAAAATCGCAACAATTGTAATAAACATATTTGTCATCTACCGATTACGTGCATGGACATTGAGTTAATTAATATTTTTTAAACAGTATTTTATGTCAAGTATAACGTCTGAAATAAGTGTATATTTGTCAACTTCCAACAAGACATTTCCCATCCTTATATTCTATTATAATTCCAAACTAAACTTACTGAAATTAAATTTAAGTTGACATTCGTCTTACGCTTCCTCATTTCGAGTACTTTCCGCACTTAATGCATTTAAGAGGAAAATTATGTTTGTTAATAGAAACAAGGGCGCTCTTAACATGAACTAAAAGCCCGAGTAGAGATATAAATAGCTTTTATAAGAAGACCACGAAATCTTCTCCTTATGGGAGAGGGCGATCTAGTGATGATCCTTTGAGCAGAATTCAAGATAGTTTAGCGTCCGTCCCAAGGATTATGTATTCGAAATAAACTGTTTTTAAGGACAATATTTGTCTAGACCTAAGGACAGGTTGGTTACAAAAGAGAGGCATGTACTTTAGGCGTTCGGAGGAGCATTAGCCCGTGATAATAGAGAAATTTAATGATAGATTTTTTTTAAATTTGATCTCTTGAATAGCATAATAACTATCATTATAAAATATAACAAATATTTTTATGTAAAACGTATCATAAGCGTCGATAATGCGACTGACAATATTTTTGTGGCTAGAATTGTTACGCCTCTGGGTAAAGTCGAAAACGATTCAATTTTAGATTTCAAATTCTGTACCCGACAGAAAGAAGAGTTATAATTCGCTGATAAAAAATACAGGGTTCCCACCGAACCTGGATACATTAGAAGTCACAAAAAACAGATATTTTTTTGATTTATATAATATTGTGATAATGGTATATACTAATTTGGAGATATATTAATACAGACTTAAACATTGCTTCTGGACATTGTTAACACTATTTATCTTTGTCAGCTAAAATGTAAAATGTTGAGCTCATTCATATATGATTGGTATACTACAAAGAGGAGTTTTGTTATGAAAATGAACTGACCATGGTCAACTCAGATATTGGTCCTCTACTCCTGCGTTTGTTTAACAAGGTAGCAAATGGTTTATGCTTCTGGCGTTTACTTAAAAAAATAACTTCACTAATTATTTCACTAATTGTAAGACTTGATTTATTATATTGATATTTGTTGAATACAAGTTTTTGTAGTAAACTTTCCCTCTGTAATGAAGTATACTGTATTATGTTCACGAAAATGGTAACCCAGCAGCAGATGAGTTGTAGCCAAAGGGGTTAGTAAAATAGATGTTCGAAGTTTCGTGAAGTAACTATAATGCTGCGTGATCTTTACATTAAAATCGATTACAGCTTGCTTCTGCATTATATTCGTGAAACAACAAGAATTAATCATTATGCATTAGAGGGATGTAAAGTTTGCTACACCTTACTTCTATCGGGTATATTAATGTATTTAGTGAAGGTGCGTCTTATAGAATAAAGTTTTTATTATTAAAGTTCTGAACTTACTTTTCTCAGTTTAATTATATTTTAAATTTACTTAATTTCTAATTAAAACTAAAAAAAGTTGGGTAAATTATACGGCTGTTGGTGTCGTATACTTTTTTATCTGTTGAATGTAAAAGCAGAATCATTTGGAAGTTTTCGAGGTACATACAATTGTTGACTTTAAATAACAGATAGATAAAAGAAAATAAACTATAGGGAAGTGGATAATGTCACCGAAGATTAAAACTAATTGCGAGAATGCGAAATACGATAATTTTATAAACACTGTGACAAGTGTGATACAAAATTTAGGTGGAATTTGACTGCCCAAAAATTATTGTTTTTCTTGCATTGAAGTTCAATCTGTCAAGAATAATATGCACTAGGTACAATATCTCGAAATTGTTGGATATTCAAGTCGATCGAAAATATTCTTTACTTTATACAGGACAATTCATTAAGAATGGGAAATCTCGAAACCAGAGATACTAGAAACCAAAATATGACGATTGAGTCGAATATGTGTTATATAAATGTTGCTCGGTTTAAAAGATGAAGGGTGTTCACACATAGAATTTTACTCTTAAAAATTTCAATGCATTTCGTTTTTATGAAATTTTTAATTTTTAAAATACAAAGTGTGCCGGTTAAATTATAAATAATTACAGAGATAGCACAGACACACCGAATCATAATTTAATATTAGTTTTTGTTTTTACTCTTTACAAATAAAGTTAACTTCTTAAGAATGTTTTCAATAACTTTGTATTTTAAGGATTAAAAACGAAATGCATTGAAACTTTTAAGAGCAAATATCTTGAAAACAGATAGAGGTATCGAAATTAAACAAGGGTCACTTTTATATGTAAAGAAGGACGCTCTTTTATTTTGCCCATAGTTCTACAGACAAAAAAAATATGCCTCGATTTATGAATGTAGCAAAATATAACTATATGAGCAACGTTCAAATCAATTACGAATTCTTATTTGTTATTCCAAAAAGGAGTGAGAGCAGGATTGTTCAAGGCAGCTAAAAGAGCCGCAGATGAACTCGGTCTCGCATTTGACATCAGGCGAGGAGGCCGACGAGGTGCTGAGTCACCGAACTTCAGCCAAATGGTCTGAAAGCCCGTATTAGAGCTGCCGACCAGGAAAAACCGGTTCGGCGGCATGTCGGTAAAACCCGGCATGGTGTCTTCCATAAGAACATAGAAACACTGGGTTTATCCACCAGGCTGACATTCGCCTTTCTAAGATCAGCTGGGCTTAAGTCGGAGACCGAAGGCCTGCCAAGATGGTGTTATCAACACCTTGGTCTATCGTAGCCGCGAGTGGCGTGTAGAGGTTCCTGATATCAACTGCAGGACCTGTCGTCAGGCGCCGGAATCGCTCGTGCACATACTATCTGCATGCCCCATGCGATTTCGTCCTACATCCGCCGACATAACGCGGCGTTACGAGTGCTGTACTACCATCTAAGGCACTCGTACGGGGTAGACCAGACACCAGTGCTGCCTTACGTCCCCGGAGATATTGAGTCCGTTGTCGAGAACGAGAAATGCCCGATTTACTGGAACTACTCGTTCCCAACTGTCAGGCTAATCCAAGGCAACAAGCCTGATATAGTCCTCCTCGACCATCAACTCAAGGTGATGTATGTCATCGAGTTCTCGGCACCTGCGGAGAAAAACAGCGCCAGCGCCTTGAAGGAGGAGGAGAAACGGACCTAATACCATGATCTCCGGTAGGAGCTCCAAATGCTGTACCCAGACTACTTAGTCAAAATGTTCGTCCTAATAATCGGTGTACTTGGAGGGATAAAGCCTACGCTGCTCTCGGAACTGACGACCATACCCGCCTGCCAAAAATCAGCTGAGTGGCTAGCAGGCCAAATGCAGAAGGCGGTCATTTTTGGTTCTCTCCGTCTGCTTAGGGCACACGATTCCGGAACCTACAGTCACTAACCCTGCGGGATGTGGGGAGTGGCTGTGATTAATGTGCTGGCGCGACTCCTGTGAGGCGTCGGAGGCTACGGGAGGACTGTCCAACGTCGGGCAACCGAAGAAAAAATAATAGTAATAATAATTTATTTATCTCGAAACACCACACAAAATTTAGCATAGGACAAGTCAGGTACTACAATATAGATACTTCAATTATTTTATAACATTAAAATATTGAAGACATTAAAATATTAAAACAACAAAATAACAGAAAAAAATATCAAAAAAGAAACACGGTTAAAATAAATAAATTAGTAAGGTATTCAGAGACACTACAAAAACAGTTTTGAATGAGAAATTGTTTAACAGTTTTTTTAAAAGAGTACAAATTTGTTTCGATTTTGATAATATCAGGTAATTTATTATATAATTGTATACCCATGTATAAAGGATTGTTCTCAACTATAAACATATTATGATTAGGAAAACAAAATTTGTCTCCCAATATTGTATTGCATTCGTGAAAATAATTATTTTTTGTAAATTTCTCCCGATTTTGCCTAACAAACAATAGTACTTTCAAAAATATATATATATGCACGCTACTGTAAGTAATCCTAATAATTTAAATAATGGCCTACACGAGGTTAACCTAGACACACCCATTATAGATATAACAGCTCTTTTTTGTAATTTAAAAATCCTAAGACTGATGTCTGAACAACCCCAAAATATGATACAGTATTGAATCCTCGAGTAGATTTGTGCATAATAGTACGATAACAAAACTTCTTTGCTACTTAATTCCTTTAATCGATATAATGAATAACACGATGGTGTTAATTTTTTACATAAATTGTCAATGTGTGTATCCTATCCAAGATTGTTGTATATACCTAAAAATTTTACATCTGACTTACCATTTATTTTAATCATATTTAAAAATAAGCTGCTATTAATAAACCAGTTGAAAAATATATTTAACATACTTTGGGTATCATTGTTCACATGATATATGTTGTCTTTCGCACACAAACAGCTATTATCATCAGCATACATTACTAATGCATGATTAGTAACAATACTTGGCAAATCCCGCATTCGATTTTTACTTTTTTTGTTTTCATATTATCGATTTCAACAAACTGATATCGATTAATAAGATAGCTCTTAATTAAATCATTAATTACTCCTCTTAAGCCATAAAATCTTAGTTTTGTCAATAGTATGCTGTGATATACTGTAACCACCCTAAGATATAATTTATAATTACCTGTTTTATTAGGCCTCTCATAAACAAAGAGTGGTCCAATTGGTTAAGTTTTTATGTTGCCTGTCGGCTGCTCAGTGATTTCGGTGGGTTCGTAGGTCAGGACAGTTGTTAAATGTTGATAAATATTTTCAGAGATGCTTTTAGCCTTATTTATCAACAAAGCTAAATAGTGATTACTGTAGTTTAACCTTATGAAATATCACTTATAGAATGCTGGATGATTCCCGTAACTACTTTTTTTTAATCAATATTAAATTAATTAAAAGACAAGAGAATTGGGCGCCATGTTATCAATAAAAATATTAATAACAATAGTTACTGGTATCAATCCAACAAACTCGAGAATGTGAGAACAGACCCGTCCCTCTTAGAAAAATAAAAAAACAGAATTTTAATAAAAACAAATATATTACAAATTAAATAAAAAAATTATTTACAACAGGAAAAGTGGAAAATTAAAACTGTGAAGCAGAACAAAAAAAATATTACCAAGGAGATTGTATTTTTTCCTTCCCCGCAACTACCCCAACATTTACAAAATTTATTACTTTGGCTGGTACGATGAAAGATAAGACCTGGCAGGTTATAGATTTTTTTAAACAGACAGATAGACAGTACCTTATTCCAAACTAGGTCAATAGAATCTCTCCAGGTTGATCGTCTTGTTCCTTCTCGAACTATAGCTCGGTGGACAGTTTCCTGGTGAGGATATATAGACTGCAAACTCCTAGGGGAACAACGGCTACTGCTGATCTAAATGGTTATTTCAACCAACAAAAAAAATACCCTGTCCTATGGGATTTATAGTTGACCCTTCTTCTCGGTCTCGAGCATAAAAAGAAAAATTACCAGTCAAAATTAATAACAAATACAAAAATATGTATAGGTGAAGCTACGGTTGAACGAAAAAATACAATAAGGCAAAAGAAAAAACTACTGTGTATAAACAGTACTAAAATCAACTAATAGAATTAGTTAAAAAAATTACTACTCGGTCAATTTTCTAGATGAGAAAATTACCGACAGATACTAACAACTTAATCCAAAGGTTTGAAAAAGTTATACTATTTCCCTTGATAAGAAAAATAGTTAAGAGACAAAAATAGTAAAAAGATAATTACTTAATCAAAATAATTACTCAACTTGGAAGTAATAACTTATGGTTTAATTAATTCAATTTAAAAAATGAATTTAAGGTAAAAAATAAAAAACACTAAGATAACTCTTAAGAATTACGATATTAATTATTTATAATAATTATGCAAAATGAAATAAATTATAAGGTTTACCAAACATAAATATATACCTTCATCCAAAGGAAAAATTAATACCCGACAATAAATTTTTGAAACACAATTTAATAAATGTGCTTAAACAAATACAAAAGAGGAAAAAATTAAATATGAGTTCTGTAACTGAAATATAGTGATTTATTTCAGTGTCACACCGTGTAACAGTATAACAGGAAAGCAGAAAGATACTTCTTTACCTTTCAGATAAATTATATTAATTTTTAGATAAAGAAAGATAGTGAATAATTTATTATTTAAATAAATTCTATTAATTTCCACAGAAAAGATAAGTGGTGCGGTACTTTAAGTTATAAACGTTATTTACGGTAAAAATCGGTAGAGTCTAATAAACTTTAAGAAATCAAGTTAATCGTCTTCAATACGTTAATACTAGCTAAAAATCTAGGCAACAGCCTTTATGAATCCGTAAATTCAAAATATGTAGCTTTGTAATAATAAAGAAAAATTTAATTAACTGACATCAAAATAGACATACTTCTTAGTCACGACGAGGCTTTGCGTGTTCTTCAGCAGGAAGAAAAAAGGACTTGAGTCCAAGAGGTAAGTGAGGGTAGCAAATTAGCAACAATAATGCTAATTTACGCGGTACGATAAGATAATTATTAATAAGATACGATAAACGATATAAATTTCATCTATAGAGCCAGTAAGGTGATCCAAACTCATGAATTTAGTTAAATGTAAAGGACGCGCAAATATGGCAATTAGCCAACGAGCTTTACATTAAACTAATATAACTCGATAAAAATCGATATTAAAGCCTATATAAGGAAATAATTATTTTATCAAGAACATAGGAATACCCTACATGCTCAAATTGGTAAAATGAAATTGTACTAATTATTAAATACTTTAAATTAATAATTTGACGATAATAAAATGCTACGCTCACCTTCCTACTCAAAGAACACCCAAAGACTCGTCCGTTCTCTTCTGCCCGTGCACTCGTCAAGTGATTGATTCGCGCATGAACCAAAATCAGGACATTTCGATTTAGCAAGGTCGTAACCATAATTTGTTAAAATTATCATTACAATACCAGATAAAAGTATTACTTAAATCCATAAAAAGGCCAACTGATTTTTTCTATCATCTAAATTTATATACAGTTGATTTAAAAATTCTTGTATAGCTGTTTCTATACCTTTAAGTTTTCTAAATCCATGTTGCGCACTCTGTAGTATCTCATATTTTAAAACAAAGGACATGATTCTATTTGAAATTACTCTTTCATAATATTTTTGCTATTGTAGACAATAAAGATATAGGTCTAGTTTTTGACATTCTTATGATCACATTTTTTATACAGTGGTAATATTTTAGACGTTTTTAAGATATCTGGAAATATTCCCTGAGACAAAGTCAAGTTTACTAAATAAGTTAAAAGTAACAGTATGAACTAATGCTACATTTCAAAATATTAGCAGTAATACCATCCTCACCTACAGTATTTGACTTTTTCAAAGCATTTATAACATTACAAATTTCAGTTTCATTTACTGGTTCAACAAACATGGATGGATAATTCTTATCTATACTAAAGTTACAGTTTTTGTTTTCATTATTAGAATATTTTTCATTAGTTTTTTTAGGAATTTCATTTACAAATATGTTAAAATAGGAAGCCATTTCTGTTTTATCATTTATGGTTTTATTGTCAGTTTCCATTTCTAGTATAATACGATGGTCTTTAAGTTTGTTGTGAACACTATTATTAATTATACTCCATGCAGCCTTTGATTTATTTTCAGATTAGTTATAACATCTGGATCATTTGTGTGAATCATATTATTATACATATTCTTTAATTTCTGGCTTGAAATATATTCTTTTCGTGATCCAAGGTTTTTTTATTTATTTTCTCATCTATTCTAATTTTTTGTTCAGAAAATGCAATATAAATATAATATTTTAGAGTATTAAAATAGTTTTCAAAACCTTCATTAACTTTATTACTATTATATATTTCGAACCAGGTTTCTTTACTTATGTAAGATAGAAAAACATTAAAATTGTTTTCACTAAATAGTCTACAGTGAACGTTTCCTTCTTCAACATTATTTTGTATTAGATTAAATACAAGTACTGTGACGTACTTCGTTGCTCTACCCAAGAGCAGAAGTGTCACTTTGACGCCCAACACTACGGCGGTGCACACTGTACGGAAATCTCGGGCGCCAGTTTCTGTTTAGAGTGCAGAAACACCACTTTACTCTATCGGCGGGACGATAGAGGCCGGGCAACTGCAGTGAAGATACGGCTAAGCCAGGGGTCGGGAAAAAAGGAACTTACATACTATAGTTAAGGAACAGACTCTCATTCAATATATGTACATTTATTCTACATACTAATTCTTATTTACACTTTATACACACCTTAGTAACTACAACTTATACTACAACGGTCTTAACTACAAGTGGTCTTATTCTACAAACGGTTTTATACTACTACGGTCTTAACTACAAGCGGTCTTATTCTACAAGCGGTCTTATACTACTACGGTCTTAACTACACTACGGACAAACGGGGCAGTAAGCGGGCGGTCAAGCGGTGCGATACGGTAAGCCGGTGAATGAAGCGGTGAAACGCTAAACAGCGATGAATTAATCGGTCCTAAGCAGACGGCGGATGGATACCAGGAGGGGAAGCAAGCGCCAATACAAGCAAACTATGCCTATCTAACGCGGTTACTTATTATCGCTTGGCTGATGGATGGTTCCGGTCTTATGATATGCCAACTAGTACCTCCAAAGCGCCCTGCCAAAGAAAACGGACTCAGGCGGCCTGGAGGGCACGCGGTTGAATGCGGTTACGGCAAGGGGGGGGGAAGGAGTGACAAGCCGAACGGTTGCAAATCTAAGACGACGACGGTATGGTCAAAGCTACCAAGCTACCCTGCAGAATTTTTACGTGCTCAGGTAGCCCGGCGGACCCGCGATTACGGACAATACCTCCAAGTCACCCTGCAGAATTTTTACGTGCTCAGGTGGCCTGGCAGGCACGCGGTTACGGAAATCCCTCTAAATCACCCTGCCAAAAAAAACGGACGCAGGTGGCCTAGAGGACACGCGGTATCAAATGCTAGTATCTCCAAGCACCCTGCAGAATTTTTACGTGCTCAGATGGCCTGGAGAACACGCGGTGTAACGCGGTGGAGCGCGGTTCTAATTCCAACCTTCCGCCGCTCTCCCTTTCTAAGGAAGGATATGAGGCGGATACGTTTCGCGCTCGCGGTTCACTAACTCTAAAAAAAAATAAAGCCCGTAAAGTACTCACCAGCCAAGTAATACCGATTATTTACCAAACCTTTATCAAACCTTGCTACCTACTTCCGGATCCTGTGCTGGCTTCCTCTCTGGAGTGGTCGGGGTCGGCACGTCTGGACGGTACGGGCGGCAGCAACGGACTGTTGTGGATACTCTGCAAAATCCTCAAGCTACTAAACACTGCCAAAAAGCAGAAGTAGGATGAGCGCGGTAGTCATGCGCGAAATATTGCAACTACGTCACCGTTTATCGACTTAGAAAAATTCGCAATTACCTTTGGATACCTATGTACCTCTATACTCACAAGTTTACTTACTATCCAAGTCGGCGTGGTGCTCCGGTTGGAGCTCAGACGGGAACTAATTTAATGATAAAATCCTCATGCTACTAAACACTGCTAAAACGCAGAAGTAGGATGAGATACGGTAGTCATGCGCGGGTTATTACAACTACGTCACCCGTTCATCGACTTAGAATAATTCCGCATGAAATTTAAATACCAATATATCCTTATACTCACGAGTTTACTTACTGTGCTGGCCGGCGTGGTTCCTCGTTGAGTAGCTGGACGGAAACTAATTTAATTATTTTCAGTCTCGGCCTCCCTCATGTTAGCGCGGGCATAAGGGTGCCGGGGACACAATGCGTGCGTCGCGTTTCGCTTACTGCCGGCCACTTGGCCTATGTGGAATGTTCATAAAAACATATCAATACTACCTATCTATAATTAACAATTTAACTGTTATTAATTAAAAGCGTAGCACCATAATGGGTAAAATATTTTCAAAACCTAGCCACCTAACTTAACTTAATAAAATAAAAATCACTTCGTTACAGTACCTGAGATGAATGATCAGTTAAGGCTTATTTTTTAATATTACCCTGTATATTATTTATATTGCCTTGTTTAATATTTTTCATATTGACCACATTTGTACACATATAATCAGTATAGCTGGATGAATTTTTATAAATTCTAGTAGGTTCATTAATCAATATCTTAATATTGTATGAGATAAGTATATCTCTTATTCCCTTTTTTTGCCATTGATGTTTCTAATAGGTCAATATTTAAATCGCCACATAATAATAACGGCACATTATTTTTACATAACATGTTTAAAATTTTATCAAGCTCCTTGACAAATATTTTCAAGTCACCAGCAGATGATCTGTAAATTGCAAGAATATTTGTAATTATGTTCTGTGCTGTTACTTCAATAACACATATTTCCATTGTTTTTTCTATGGACTGATTTTTTAAATATTTTATTTTCTTTATATAATTTTTCAAATAATTTTTACAAAAAATAGCTGTGCCACCATTCTTATATTTATTCCTGCAATGTATACTACACAAACTGTAATTGTTTATTTTTATACTATTAATTTCAGTTTCATGAAGCCAGTGCTCAGAAAAAACCATGCTATATTTATGTCATCCGATTGTAACAATAATTCAAGATGGTCAACTTTGTTTCTTATACATTGCACATTTTGACGTAAAATAGAAAATTGAAATGAGTTCAAAGTGTCTGGTTTTTTGTCATTTGATGGCTATTTATCGTCATGCGCTATTTTTATTTTATGTTTTAATGATTCTATTTTTTTCAAATATACAGGACAATTTATATCAAAAACAGATATTAGATTTATCTTGAATTTTTCATTTGCTAGAATAGAATAATACCGGTACACAGTATTATGTTGATTCGAAAAACCTCGGTAAAAATATTAATTCCTTAAAAGTACAAGCGTAACGAGAAACCATTTAGGAGGATAATAGAGATTTTAGATCTGTCTATAACCCCACACAATGTACGAATACAAACCTTTCCAGATATGAACACATCTTATAATCCTTTTCCAGATATATCAACTGAGGCCATTGTGACCGTTTCTGTCGTATACGGGCTATTGGAGTGGTATCGTGAATAGCAGACTGGTGATGACATCTCGCACTCAAGTCTAATGCACATGTTTCACTATATCCATGTGACGTCGCTGTGGCGAAACCTAATGAAGCAATTACTACACCTAGTGTGATAGCGACGTGAACACACTTGCCAAGCGATTCCAGAACCGTCTGTTTGGCACGGCAAACCGCATTCAATTTCAAACCGTGCACTCGACATTACAGTGCTTAGATATAATTAAATTTTCCTGTGCATAGACCGACCTTGTCTCTATGTAAACATTCCACCTCTATTCCCCCCCACTTGCATCTGACGACAAACGACAATTGACACTAAGCGACGCCATCAAAGATTTCCATTAAACGCTTGGGCAAACAACCTGCTAGATTATTAATGGCTATGTTGTATGATGAAACTGACTTTCCATAAAATCAGATAAACTTTAAATTAAAGCCCAACTAACGACTAAATCTCTTCATTCATGCCATTTATGGAGGAACTCTCGTGATTAAATCAAAAACGATTTAAGGGCTTTTACTAATAAATTTGTATAATACAACAATATTCTCTCTAAAATCTGATTTTTCAACAGCTTGTCAAAGTGTTTCAGTTCCGTTGATCTTTTACATAAAAAAGAGAACTACACATAAATAAGCTCTTATTCTATGATTGAATGATCTAATCTATACAGGGTGTTTTGCGTAAAACTCCTTAAGCTAATTACTGAAAACTTATAAAAACAATTCTTAGTTCTCTCACGGTGTTTTGTGGACTATCTTAGTGGCTATAATTGCATATTGTGCCGTGTACTTCGTTAAGAATGAACTTGTGTAGAAGTATACAGAATATTGGTCCCAACGGCTAACTGATTTAAGTCGGGAGGTTTGAGTCGTGGGTAGAAAAGTTCCTTATGGTGTTACAGTAATTCCCTCCAGATTATTAGGTCACTAGCAACCTGTTTCTGCATGGCAAATAGGCTGTTAAATATGAGGTGTTACCCAAGAGCGCCCGCCATCTATAGTGAGTTAAGTTTAATAACCTCTCACCACATAGAATCAGGTTCCTATAGACAAACCCTTTTTATATGAAACAAATAAAAATTCCAATTAAAAGTGAATAAAAATATATTTTTAAAAATCTGATGAGATGGTACACAAAACAAATTTCGAAATTACGGAAAGAAATATGAATTTAATTTTAAATCTAAATAAAGCACACAGTATAATAGAGATAAAAATATGCAGAATAAAAACAAAGTAACAAGAAACTTAGATAATGCGATACGATCATACGATATAGTCTCGCCAAGCCTAGGGAAGTCTCGGAATAGGGAAACCTCTCCACCTCGGGGTAACTATCCAGCGATGCTATCTGGCGATGCTCTCCAGTGCCTGCCAAAGCCTAGTATATCCTACATGCAATCCAGTCCCGTAAGTAGTGTTGAAATTAATTTAGTTTTTTTTTTTTTTTTGGAAACTTATATGTCCAATGAAATACTAAATAATGCTAAATCACAGGATTTATGAATAATTATTTATAAATATGATTATGAAATATTATAGATAATGACGTTATTATCTTCAAGAAAAACATATAATTCTTATTATATAACAAGTATAGAGAGGCGGTACATTTTAGTTAAATCACCATATTATAGCTTGTTGTATTAATAGTTGTAAGTTTTACAATAATACCTAAGTTTTCTATCAATGTATGATACGTAGGTTTTACAGATATACGAGACGACCAATAAGTTTCATTCAATTAGAGTTTTACTGGTGTGAACTGAATTGCAATAAGATAAAATAAAGGAAGAAAAACGGTGTTAATACTAGAAAACAAAAAAAGTGACAATAAAGTGACTCTGGTCTGGATACCCGGCCACTCTGGTGTGGAAGGTAAGGAAATAGCCGACTCTTTGGCCAGAGAAGGAGCAGGATCACGAATCATCGGACCAAAACCAATACTTGGCATATCTTTAAGTACTGCTAAGATGGCTATCTCAGCCTGGGCTGAAAGAAAAACTCTCCAGTATTGGGAAGAGTTACCAGGATTAGTTCACTCGAAGGCGTTTATAAAATACCCTTTGAAATCAAGAGCTAAGAAACTTTTAGAGTTAGACAGGGTAAACCTGAAAACTCTAACAGGCCTATATACCGGGCACTGCCGACTAAACTACCATCTGCATAAACTCGGCCTAGCGGAAAACGCTGATTACCATCTATGCCTGGAAGATGATGAGAAGGCAGACCACATCCTATGTACCTGTCCCGCTGTGGAGAGGATCAAAATCTTAATATTTGGCAAAGGGCAACTATTGCCAGAGGATCTCGACACATTCTCACCCAATAGAGTTATCAGTTTTGTTAAGAGACTTATTGGGTGAAATAAAACTAGGTGTGAGCCACAATAGGCCTGGTGAAGGCCGCAGTGGAGGGTCCACAGGGTCCCACTCACAAGAAACCTACCTACCTACTAGAATATTTAAATGTATCAAATACAAAAAAAAAAACAATAAAAAAAAATAAGTCTAAAAATTATTATTTTAAATCAAATGTTTTAATAATCCCTAAAAAAAACAATAATTACCTCTTTTATGATGAAAGCACTTTTACTAAACGGTAATCAAAAACAGTTAATTAAATAACTTATTAAACCGAGTTGATGAGTAACTATGGTTTTTACCAGTTGAGAAATTGATATCGGATGGTGTTTTCCAGCTCCCTGGGTATAAGGCAAACTTTATAAATACAAGAACTGCGGCAGAGTTGCCAACCTAATAGACTTGAAAACACCAAAGACAGATTTATATATATAAAAATGATAGTCAACAACAAAGTACTCAATCATAAATAAGCTTAAGATCTTTACTGAAATTAAGTTAATACAGAAAATGGTTTAATAATTACAATAGCTATTTTTATAAATATAATCTATCAGTTACCTGAGCTTAGGTGCGAACCAAACAGTAATGAAGTCTAACTGTCACTTGTTAATCAATGCTCATTTATTATCCATGATCAATGCTAGAGGTCGATACTGCTTGACAGCTGATTTAATAAATTACAGAATAAAATAGATTCGGTTAAATAAACTGAACTGAATTAAAAGAAATGTTTAAATGCTTAATCATCAAAGTAAGTATGGGTTACCTACTAATCTAAAGTTATTATACATTAAAACTAAAGTATAATTGAATAAACTAGTTATGTTATTATAATAAAAACAAATGTGTATCTTAATTTCTAGAGACCGTAGAATTTTGTCAGCGACTGGAGATCTGCAACATAATAAACAAACGCTTAGTAAATCAAGAAATACAAACATGCACTAAGAGAAATTACTAAATATATAACCAAAAGAAATATACAACTTTTTATAAGGCTTGCTTACATGGTAAGAAGCTGGAAAACAAAGTTAGTTACACCTACTATAACCAAATTTTAGCGCTATATCGGGTGTCATACCTATTCATGTATTTAGTAAAGTTCCTAAATGTGACTTTCACAGTTGCATATGAACAGTATGGAGTATAAAATATATGCCGATGCTGGGGTTGTCGCGAAGCAATAATTTTTTGATAGGAGCTGTGACTATTTGATATTCAGTCAGTAATTTAAATTTTTAGGAAACTTCACACTTATAGGTTTCAATTACCGGTTTCCAAGATTTTCTAAAAGATAAATAAAAGGCTATTTCGAACAGCCCAAAATGTCAAAATTTTTGAGTCATATGGAGTATTACTGATTTATTTTACATCGAATCTTTGTGCCGCTCTTTATCAGCGCTTAAGTTTTTAACCTATTTGCTTTTTTTATATCTTAACTAGCTGAAATTATCCGGCATTGCTCGAGTTTAAGGATCTAGGAGGACCAATTTTAAACTTTGTTGCCCCATTTTATCTCCATAGAGTTGAATTGTACATCCCTAAGAAATTTCAACATTGTAACTTGAAGCGGCGGCTGGTGAATTATAGGTTATGTCAAATCTAATAGTTTCAGCATGGGACACATCCATATTTTAATACATCAACAGCAAAACATTTTTTTTTTTTTCGTAATCAGGAGGAAAATTTATCAACCAATTTCAGATTTCGTTAAAAATTACGGATTTTGTGGTTATGATATTTTAATTTTTTTTTTGCAAATTTCAAAATGTGATAACTTTACAAACAAACGCTTTTTTTAACGAAATCTGAAATCTGTCAATAAATTTGTCTCGTGATCATGAAAAAAAATGTTTTGCTAATATTTTACACACTGTTTACAAAATAACCTGGGTCGGCAGGCAATTTCTTTTTCGAAAACTTTATTATTTTTTTGCAAAATTTCTTCATTCAGTTTTGGTAGTTATATCTTAAAATATCTCTTGCTTCCATTCTCAGATGTGGAAAATCTATAATTCACCCCATTAGAGGGTGTTTCCGAAAAAATCCCTTCTTAGTGGGAGGTTTTCGCATCTAACGTACATCCCTTTAAAAATACGAGGCCTTGGACTCTACGTTGATAAGACACTTAAACACATAGATTTATTGTAATATCTGGCGAAGTCGCAAGTATCAAACTTTATTTTACACCACTATAAATATTTAGTTAATTGTTGGATTATTATTATCCATCTCATGTTCTTGCTACTTCTTTATTACATCATTTATATATGTAATTAATAATATCCTCATTTAATACTTATTCCAATCATATATATGGATAAATTATAAATTATAAGTATTAATTATTTAGCATTACTACTGTAAATAGACATAATTTTAGAATAAATATTTATTTCCATTTAATTTTTCCCTTGTTTGTTTATAGTTGTAATTTAATATGGATTAATATTTATTTTATTGTAAACAATAATGTTATGACATGTCAATTACAAATTAATTAAAAACATCTGATATGCAAACATACAAACCGGTTTTCGTTTTATTTTAATTTGGTATATGGTTTTAATTCAATTAAAAAATAAAATTAAGTTTTCCATGCATGCATGTATGTATAATAAAAAGCATTTTTGCATATTACGCATCATATTTGAGTTTCAAATATGTTTTTATTGAAGGATATGCTACTAAAAATTGAATTGTACAAAAACACTTTTGAAACATAATTTGTTATGTGTGATCTGTATGGATAAAAATCATTTTATTGCTAATTTCTTGTGTTATACAAAAATTTTAGCGATTCATAGAATTTTAAAATACTATACAATATACAGAAAATATCTTGGTTGATTGTAAAGTAAACAAGAAGAAAAATTCCGAGAAATTCAGACGTAAAAAATTTTGCAGACCATTTCAATTACGAACCACCGTTTCGATGATTAATTTTCATAATCAGGCCTAAAGTAGAGAACCTGTCATTAAGGACAATACGATAATTTGGATCAATTCTCTCCTAGTTCTAGTTAATACTTTATATTTTAATTATTTTGTAATGAGTTTTAATCCTCAAATTTTATAATTTTTAATGGCCTTCGTTTTTTGTTTGCTGTACAATATTGTCAGTTACACCGAACTACTTTTATTGATAATAATGTTAAATTAAAAGTTAAAAATATTGGCTCTTTAGTGTCCTCACCGGATTTGAAAATATTAAAAGTCGTAGAAAAGTGGATGGATTTGAAATCATAACCTGGACGTCAAGGATTTTTTGGGGATGACTGACAAATTTTCTCGATTTTTAAACGAAAATTCATTAAAAATCCTGATTTTTACTTTTAAAAGTTTTTTCTGAAAATTTCGTAGTTTATTGATTATTTAATTTTGTCCTTTTAAAAGACAAATATTTAAATTTACTACCTAGGTAACATTTTATGAATCTACTCTTTACTTTGCCAATCGATTCGTGTATTTATATATTCTTTTTGTCGAAAATTAAAGCTTTGGTAGATGCAAAAACTTTTATTCTTGTCAGTAAAAGCCACAAATACTGAAGGGTTGATGAGAATTCTGTTCTTGTTGCCTATGAACTGGAAATGAACCACCGAAAAAGTTGGTCCAAATTTAACTGAAGTTTAACATCCATTTTGCTAATCATTTTTGTCCCTTATCGATAAGTAGACGTGGCAAACAATCTAAATTTTAATTAAACTAGGTTTTACAAGCATAAGAAATACAAATAATCGATAAGAGAAATGGAAATTATTTCCCCGATGTCTGACAGACGTTACTACGCCAGTGAAGAATCCTAAATATATTATAATATGTTTTGAGAACCTGATTCCAATATCTTTGAAAACTGCATTGTTAAAAGTCCGAAGCTTTAAAAAGCACGCCCTGTAACTTGTTGTTAATAATTTAAACCTTTTTGAAATGTATAGTCTATTATATGGCGAATGCGCTAGTATCAAAAATATTTCATTAATTACTATTATACTGTAAAACAATATCAGGGATTACTATTTATTTCAAATTTCATTTCCCTTTTACTCCTATTGTTTAAATTTCATTTGATTTTATAATCATCATAAACAATTATGATATCAATTAAAAATAAATGAAAAAGTCTCTTGTCATATTATAAAAGCAGGAAAACCAACGAGAGCTATTTCTTTAATTTACTTTTATATTTGCAAATAAATTTGAACTCTTTTATATAATAGCTCATTAAGTCATTTAAGAAATAAAATTTCAAAATATATCAAAATCTAATTTCTAGCTTAAAGTAACTGCTTTCGATATCAGTTTTTAGTTTTGGCCTAAACTTAGTTGTTTTAGAAAAATCAATCCTGAGCTCGAAATATTGCACACCCAATATTATATAAATTTATTAATATTTTACCATTAATAAAGTGACAGGTAAATTATTTTATCATTAAGTAGAACGTTTAGTACGAAAGTTTTTGATAATTTCCAATAACAGATATTTATTTTTACGATTAAAGCTAATTGAAAAAATGAATTATTTATAAGATATTTATTATTCGTATTGTTTCCTAAGCCTAACATCGATGAGAGCAGACAATATATATCCTTACTGGGTTAAAATTCTTTGCAGCACCCGTGTGATATGTAAATTTTCAATTTAATGGACTTCTCTGTTACTGAATATTATCAACATCTTCTTTGTGCATCAGCACTGTAACGGATTTTATCTGATACAAGTGCTCTATAGGGGGCCTCTAAACACCCGAAAATATACGAAATTAACAAAAGAGGGCAATCTAAATGATGAATACCTGCAAACAATACTTGCCTTTGTCTTTTGTTCTACTACTCAATTATTTTGATAAAATGGAATTTATTTAAATCAAGTACCTATTCTTTTCCTAATTTGCACTTAGTGATATGGCTTTTTTTATTAAAAGGGATCATCTTTATAATAAAATACAAGGAATTCTGTTGCGGTGAAACAATTGATATTATTATATTACAGTTAATATATCACCATTAGTTGCCTACCAGGCTTTAAAATGACCATTGTGTTATTCTCACACAAATGTCAATCTATGTCCTCTACTTAGACACATTCATCAGATGTATCATACGTTATTTATAATTGTAAATAACAACACTAATAGGTAATCTCTTTCCAATTTCTTTTATAACAAATGGAAAATCCTGGATTTCATTATTGTTTGATTTTAATGGGCATTTTATTAAATTAGTTGTTAAATTGATTACTGATATACAGTGTGGAAATTAAGTAACGGATAAATTCAGTAATTCCGTTGATATTAATTTTTTGGAAAATATCTCGAAGGGGTATAGCGATTTTAACTTCAGCAAATATTTTCAGTCTATTTTTCAGTTTCTTATTTCATTTATTTTTTTAAGTTATGACGTCATCGACTATTTTTTTTTAAATGAACCTATATTTTTTATTATTGATTTTTGGTAGTAGTTTTTATTTCGGTTCCGACCGTATAAAATTTTGAATGTTATTATTTGAAAAAAATCGAGAAAAACAGTCTTAAACTTCAAATAACAAAAATTCATTAAATTGGGTAATTTATCTAGTTGCCGGTGTATCACATTAGTTCGATTTTTCAACTATTTGTATAATTTCAAAATAAAAACGAATGTGCCATCGATAACTTTCCGTCAAACTTAGGCAACTAGATAAATTTTCCCAATTTAATGAATTTTTTGTTATTTGAACTTTAAGACTGTTTTTCTCGATTTTTTTTCAAATAATAACATATTGAAAATTTTATACGGTCGGAACCGGAATAAAAACTACTACCAAAATCAGTAATAAATAAATATAGTTTAAAAAAACTAAAAAACACGCTTTTAAAGCACATCAAACTAAAAAGTGAAAAATAATTATTAATATAAACTGAAAACAAAATGAACGAAAAATACTAGTATTATTGTGAAAAAAGCGTGGGTTGCACGATATACGAAAAATATGGCACAAAGCGCCCCACGCTTTTTTCACAATAATACTAGTATTTTTCGTTCATTATTGCTTTCAGTTTATATTAATAATTATTTAACGTAGATAGGTTGATCCCATATGAGTAATTATTCATGATAAAGTAAACAGAAAAATTCTCATAAAATTCCTTTATTAATGTGACCGGTTTCGTGAACAAATAATTACTTCACATCATCAGACACAGGAATTTTTTATAAATAAAAAAAAATTCCTGTGTCTGATGATGTGAAGTAATTATTTGTTCACGAAAACCGGTCACATTAATAAAGGAATTTTATGAGAATTTTTCTGTTTACTTTATCATAATAATTATTTTTTCACTTTTTAGTTTGATTTGCTTTAAAAGCGTGTTTTTTTAGTTTTTTAAATTATATTTATTTTTCACTTTTTTAGTTGAATGTGCTATGAAAGCGTGTTTTGTAGTTTTTTTAAACTATATTTATATTGCTTATTGATATTATAACATATTACGATCCAACAGATATTTCTGAAAAAAAAAAATTTTTTTTATTTCAGCCATCGGATTTGAACTCACGCCCGAGGAGTCCATCGTTTCGCGTCGACTAAGACTTGCCCGCTCGGCCAACGACCGAACTGAGAATCACCGAATATACTTACAATACTAAGCCTCTTGCTCTCACGCAGAGGATACGTGAGGAAAGGACTGGCGATCCTGATCAGGATAATGATATAAACTTATCAAATTATTGTATTGTTACCGGTTCTTCGTAAGTGTACAAAGTTTCAATTAAGTCTGTCCGTTTAAAGTGGGTCAAAATCAGGTCCAAAGAGTCGGTTACAAACAAACAAACAAACAAACATACAGGTGAAGCTAATAAAAACGTGTTAAAAATATAAGTTGTCATTTAAAAAAAAGTCGATGACGTCATAACTTAAAAAATAAATGACATAAGAAACCGAAAATAGACTGAAAATATTTGCTGAAGTTAAAATCGCTATACCCCTTCGAGAATTTTTCCAAAAAATTAATATCAACGGAATTACTGAATTTATGCGTTACTTAATTTCCACACTGTATAAAATAAATATTAATTTAATAATTTTCCCTTTATATACTGTTTGTGATTCATATTTTTGTATATTTGTAAGTGTGATCTAGTGAGTGGTAACTATGCCGCCTCTGATCCCCATGTGTCTTTGGATTGCCGCAGACGAGGGTGAACCATGTGATACTTGAAAAATATTACCACGGTGAAGATACATGTTATTCACAAAATCTATTGTATCCCTATTCAGTTCAATACATTATACACAAAATACAAGTGCATTAAGTTCAATACAAATCAATATAGTCCACTAAACATAATTTCATTAACACATTACAGAGTGGTCAGATACAACCTCGATAGCTTCTACGGGGATCAAAGTTTGTATATATTTTTGAATGGGATCCAACAAGCACACGAAGGTCCAGAAAATTTCTAAGCTGATGTCTTGCACCATCTTGAAAAAATGGCTAGAAGATGTTTCTTATATCTAACAAAGAAGTATGATATTTTCAAAAGTATTAGACGTTCTTATTGCTATTTTGTCGCACTCCATAAATAATTAATAAATTTAAACAATCTTGGTATAAACCCAGACGCGCCATAATTTAATTAAATTTATAGGGAACAACTATTATTACGCTAACATTGACGTAGTTTCCCACGAAACTAATGATTAGTTTTAATCATCTTCAGATGATGCCAACTTGGTTGGCGAAACGAGCGTCGAATGCAGTATATGGTGTTTTGGTTTTCATGGAAAACTACGTCAGTGTTATCTTCACATCAAAGTTCCAACCCACTCCAGGACTATTATTACGATATAAAATATTGCACAACTTTACTAATTTGACAGTTTTAGTATTTTCTTGACAATTGTTAGCATAACCGACTTAGTTTCCTAACCTAAATATATTTCACATAGTTTTAGGTATTCTGAATATAAAACAAAGCAGGTTTAGTGCAATATCCCAAAAAAACAAGTATGTAGCGACGGACACGTGTTTCGGAGTTATTGCTCCTCATCAGTGTAGCGTAGCTGAGGAATTGGTTCTAGGATCAGATAGATCATGAACAAGAATAAAAATAAGGCTGGGAAGAACAGTACACAGTACTCAATTAATGCCTTCATGTTCCCATGTGTCTTTTTTTATAAATAAGCACAATAATTGAGATACTGAATTTATTCCATTTGGCTGTTCCACACTGTATCTTTTACATAAGCGTTCTTAACCTTCCTCTGAATCTATTACATATATAGGTCTAAGTATAATAACTACCTATACCTTTTACATATTGAACTTCTAAACTATTATTTTTTCCTTTTCTTGTATTTATTGTATTAAGTACGTTATATGTTACATTAAGTTATTTATTTTGTTTATTTATTTACTATTATTATTAACACTGACGTAATTTTCCATGAAACACCAGAACACTATATACTGTATTAGACGCGCATTTCGCAAACCAAGTTGGCATCATATGGAGATGATTAAAACTGTTTTAATCATCTCCAGATGATGCAAACTTGATTGACGAACACGCGTCGAGTACAGTATATAGTGTTTGGGTGTTTCTTGGGAAACTACGTCAGCGTTATATTCACATCAAAGGTCCAACCCACTTCAGGACTACTATTATTAATTTATGCAGGTTTCTTTGAGTGTTGTATTTGACATTTTTTTTATTTATTTCTTTTAATAATCTAATATTTATTGATATTTAATTTTTTCTTTTTTTTATAAATTATTATGTATTTATATGCCACATCAAATTATTTATTTATTAGATGAGGGTGGTTTTAAGAGAAATCCCACCCCCCTAATTTAGTTATTTTTATTATTAGGAGCAAATCGTAAATACAAAAGTTAGGACCTTTAATGTAGATTTTGAAAATCACAAAAAAAGCAATGGAAGCTCATTTAAAAAGGCTACATTTATTAACTTTATTTCTTTAAATTGATTACCACGTTTATTTCTACATAATTGAATAGAACGATTTCAAATATTGGTCTATCTCTAATACTAAAGGAGATATGAGGGAAACTTTGTGCGGGTCTCACTCCCATTAAATTTCATTAGTAATGTGAATATACATGTATTAATTAGAAAGGGAAATTTGGTTTTTTATGAAGTTGTATAAATTATCTCTGTTTTGTTCTTCCATTATGCACTCTATTAATACATGATTAAGGATTGCTATTTCTTCGCATATGTAATAAGTAATAGGGATCATCGGTTAGTCCTATTTTAAATTTATACTGGGGTGTCAGAGCATGGTTGCCTCTCATTCTGCAATTTATTTGAACGGAATTTCTGTTGGATACATTACTAAACCAAGGAGGTGCCGCTATTTTTGGTTCAATACTGCTATAAAATAGTCATTTCTCCTTGTCTTCATAATGTTGTTATTGATGAAATTGTTATAAAAAAATCTTCTTTGGGGTTCGAAAATTAGGTAGTGTACCGCCATTTTTAGCTACGTTTTTTTGTCATCCTACCTACTTTCTCGTTATTAATTATAAATGCGTGCCTTCTAACCTATACTAGATTAATTGTTTTTTGTTTTTTTTAACAGCTGAGTACCTACTGAGGCGACACGTTCAGAATCTTGTAAAATTTAAAGTATTATAAAGTAATAATTGAAAATTAAACTATATGTTTACATGTCGATAATGGCAACAGAGGCAAACTGTAATTATCCGATGGTGTAATTGGAATCAGCGAACTGTAGAGCACGTCCTATGTGTATGTGTACGAACCACGTAGGGACGACGAGGGGGGCAAAAGGGGGCAGAGGAACTGACGCCAAATCTAAAGCCCATCGACGCGTACCGCTCTGACGCTCATTATTGCAGGATTACAGTTCATTAGTTGACCGGATCAACCTGCCTCGTACTGATACAAGCAGCCTACTCGCAAATTCGACTCTATGTTTTCGCTACGGTTGAATTTAAAGTAAAGTAACGTTTTATAAAATTTAAGTGACGGGGAAAAAATGCGGAATTATTTTTGAATGTTAATATATTGCCGTAAGAAAACGACACATGTCAAGAGATATTTGGATATTATCATTTATGAAAATTTGTCAATACTTTGCTGATATTCTAATTACCTCTTCATGAATGTCATCGAGTGATGCAAAATGAATGAAAAAGCATTTGTAGGTTTGAGTCAATTAAGCTTCAAAACATTTTTTTGAAATTTTTTCTCCTCAAAAATAATGCTTCATTTCAACAAAAATTAAAATTGATTCAACTTCCAAACTACCGACCATTTTGCAAGGAAAATGTCAAATATGAATCTTGAAAGGAAGGAAAAACAATGAAAACGTTAGTTTTACGTATCAGGGTTTTGTACCTTTTGTTTAAACAACTAACTTTTAAATACACGTACATTCATAGTGTTATTGATAGCTTTTAAGTATTTTGAGTATAGTGAGAACATAGATATTGTTATAAATAAACGTGAAATGCTAATATATTATTTGTCAAAGTACAGAGTAGCGTAAAATAAGCTGAACTTTTTACTTTTAGACGAAATGCAAAAAATGAACGATCTAAATGGAAAATGCTTTATCATTGATTTTTTTTTAACATCATACGTGAAAAATCATATCGGCCAAATAATTACCCCCTTCTTGCTCGCAAACATATACTCGTCTCACTGCGTTTTCCAAGATATCACTCACAATCAGAGTTTTAGGAGATATTGGTGGCTATATCGTGCCTGATGTTCTCTTTTAGGGCCTCTATGGTTTGACGACTATTGGCATACACTTTTTTCTTGAGATATCTCCAAAGAAAAAGTCTGGGGCGGTCAAATTCGGCGAGCGCGAAGGCCATCTTATATCACAGTTTTTTCGATATCTTAGAAGAACCGTTGTGGCTCGAGCTGTACGAACTGTAGTGCCATCCTGTTGAGTCCACATATTGTGGTCTTCCGGTAGTTTTGGCCTCTGTAGCGCTCATGGCCCTAAAAAATTATTTTGAACTTTGGGGACATCTCAAAAATAAAGTCTATGCAAATAACCTTCAAACTATAAAAGCACTAAAGATAACATTAGGCACAAGATAACTACAGTATCTCCTAAAACTCCGAGAGATGTCTTGGAAAACATCGTAAGAAGGGCACATGTTTGCGAGCAAGATGGGAGGGGTCATTTTGCAAATATGATTTTTCACATATGGTGAAAAATTCGAAGAATTAAGTTTTTATTTGTCGTTTAGAAAGTTCATTTATCGTATTCTGTTTAAAAGTTACAGGTCAAACAAACTGTTCAGCTTATTTAGCGCAACTCTGTCGTATTTTAGTTGTCATTAAAGCCCCTCAAAATTAATTGTTTTATGTCAAAAGTTATCGGTAGGGGTATTGACATTTTACACCGCACCGCGATGTATACATATTCTAAAGGTGGACAAACTTTCATATTCACGTAATGGTTGGTTCTATGTCAGTTACGTAGATATTCGTTATTGGAAACGACGTTATTGCAACTGCTTCTGATATTGGTGAAATCAATAATGATTAGTATTCTTGTGGCCTTGTTTAGAAATATGTAATAGAATTTTTGATAATCATTTATCGATATTATTTTGTTAGTTCAGAAAATCGTTTACAGTAATTGCGATTATTATTTCACAATTGTCTTGACATTTATTTATAAATATATAACAAAATTTTCCGCAGTAATTTAATATTTTTTATGTCAATAAATCATTTGGAGTGCTTTAACTAATGAGATTTTTTTCGAGGATTACATGAATAATAAGCTAATTCTGTTCTGTTTTATGCAAGAATATAATTCGTGTAATGATTATGTCCTTTTTATAATAATAGCTGAAAATGTTTGAAATTGAATTACCTTCGTTTTGGTTCTTGACTACGTATAACTCCCCTCTTAGGGGTATTAGTAATTAATAACAGAAAAACATCAAACATCATTGATTTAACTTTGTCATATCGAATCATTGATAAAATTATGTCAAGCTTCTGATAGCGTCCGTTAATTAGTGATAAAAATATCTACAACATAACAAAAGTTTTCATCCACAGGTAGATAGTTATTATAACTATCAACATCTTCAAATGTAATAGTATTCTGTCGCATAATAGTATAGCATAAAGAAGGAAACAGCGCACAGCGCTCAAAGATTGCAATCCAAGAAATTCAAACCAGGAGATCTGGTTGAACATCTAGAGACATAAGTGTTCTGAATGAATTTCAATTAGTCTCAGTGACCAAACATACTGACATAATGCCAGTGAGACCCGAATTTGAGCGGATATTTAAAGTAGTAATAACTGATCGCAAAAATGGGCAAAACTGAAAGCGACATATGTCTTTTCTGTACAGATGAAGCAGAAACCGCGGAAGATATGCTTATAAATTCTAATCCGTCCAAGGCTATGACAGTTGGAGCAGGCATCCAAAACATCTGAAAATTGGGAACCATAGCCCCAGGAAGTTTTAGGCTTCTTCAGAAACCTAGAAATTGATGGGTACACGTAGATATAAGGGATATCGCAAAAGATCTTTTTAAATCGCATTGAAAGGGGGGCATCAGGGCCTTAACGGCTCACTCACAATCTAATTCAATACTAGTATAGCAATGACCACTTACCACGTACCAATTACCTAACCTAATTTTGGTAAATTAAATCTGCAAATTCTCTGAATAGATCATCATTTTTCCAATCCAAATTCTATGTACTTCTAATTGCTAAAAATCCTGTGATTATTCTTTTACGCAAATTTTGATTACCAGCATTATATTTGTCAAACAACACATTGCCATAGTATTAAATGAAAAGATGCGCAAGGGTATTAAACGAATAAATAGTTCATAGAAAGGTTTTTTCTTTCATACCTAATGTTAAATAGAAATTAATTTTCATATAGCAACAAATAGTCTAATTTTTATGTAACTTTATTTCTTTGTGTATAATAATCAATACATCCTCGTGCTAAATTTTGTTTTCAATTTAATTCCACTAGCTTGTTAGATAAACTGCTTAAGATGACTAAAATTTTAATTCTGACGCATATTCATGAATATTCAACTTAGCGCTGAAAGTTGAATTTAGTATAATAACAAACGATCTCTCTTCTTCTATCTCATCCTTCCCGATTTCTTTTTTCTTGCTTTTAATTTGGCTTTCTATGCAAAATAGGGACCATTGAACAAATTTTAGCTAAGATGAAAAAAATTACTAATCGACAACAGATAGCACACCAGTTTTCATAAATATGAAGAGTAATAGATATATACATTTTAATAGAATATATTCAGTAGCTTCTTCTTGTATTTTTATGTAGGTACATTTATAGAACTTGTTGAATTCAAATAGGTATATAAAGGTGCCTACAGACGCACGTACATGTCTTAAAACATGAACGCACGTTCATACACGCCAGCGTGTAGACAAAATTTCAGTTAAAAGTTCGATAAACATATCTTTTGTTGCTACTGGAATATAATTAAGTGTGCGTGTGTTTAGGTGATATGGATACCACTTACATGAACATACGTACATGAATGAGCGTTTATGACAAGACATGTACGTATATCTATCTGTAGGTACCTTGATCAAAGTAAGAAATGTTTCGTCACGCATTCTATGGGTGTCAATTACTATCAAAGCTATTTTCTTATTATATTAGTTTTGAAAATGGAATCAGACTATATTCCGTCAACTTTTCTAATCTATTTATTATTTTCATTTGACAAATTTTTAAGTCGTAAAACAAACATTGAATTCAAATAAAAAAATGTATGTTTTACATGAGCTATTTTCTCTTATCTTTCTGCTTGAAATTTGGCATTATATATAATTAGAAATAACTACAGTTTAATGGCTGATATTTGCTTTTTTATCGCATAAATGTATACAAATTTTGGTAAATTTTTTTATATAATTAGATTCATTTAATTTTCAGGCTATATAATTTTAAATAAATTTAGAATGCTTAACATAATTTGTAAAGCAAGCATTATTTTTTTAACTAGTGTTATTGAAAATTATGCTGACTGCAACCCGCTTCTATTATCTATGAAATATTATTTTTCATTCCACAACAATTTACATTCGTGCATGTTTGTTTTCAGCGCTAATATGATTTCTTGAAAATCTGTGTACAAAAAGTACATATTATCCATTCCAGATGTTTTTAAATTACTTTTTAGCGTAACTTTGGTCAGTAGAACTGTCATTAATATCATTTATTACAATAGAATCAAGTTTTCTAAGACGTTGAAATCATCTGGAATGTAATACAGGCACTCTTTTTGCTTTACAATAGTTTTATCTATATGAAAAAGGAATATTTAAAATTTCCTACTGCCTGCCTACAAAAAATGAGATAATTGCTAAACTTTCAAATCTTTCACTTCCCGTCTCACAGCGCAGTTATAATAAAAAGACATTTTATTCTGCATAACAGAGCAAATCCAACTTTCATATCCTCCCAATCGAATTATATTATAAAAAAAGTTATTGATTTCAAATAAGAGGGTATTTCACCAATTCGCATAAATTTAAGTAACCCTTCAATCGCTGTTAGTAGTTCAAGAAGGTCCACATATATTCCGAACACGGTTGTACATCCCACACGTGAGATGTAGTGGTGTACAGATCCGGATTTACATTGGAAGCAAGTTGGCGTAATACGATTTCTTAAGTACATTTGCGTTATAATGCCTATTAGGTGTAAATTAATTTTTATACCTTGTAGTGTTTGACAAACTGAAAAAATGGAGATTAAAGTGAAAATAATTGACCCTTGACGTACATGACTACACGAGTCACAAACTATTTATAGGCTCCAAAATAACGGAACCCCGGACTCTATTCCTGTTAGATAACGCGTGTAAACCAATTTTAAATGCGTATATAAAGGAATCAAGATAAAATAGAATCTTATATTACTTTTAAATTAAACTAGAAACATGCAAGTTTTATAAAAAGCTTTTAGCTTTAAAAATAATATTTAAATGGCCCCCATTGCAGCTGATACATAATTTGTGCATGCCTTAAAAAATTATCCATTACTCGCTGACATTATATTTGTACTGGAATTTCGGCAATAATTTCTCTGATGTTATTTTTTGACTGTTTTAATATCTCGGGATGGTTATCATACACTTAATTTTAGATAACCCTGAAGAAAGTAATACAGTGACAAATCGGAGAAACGAGCGGCCAAAATTGGTCCCCTATTTGTGAATTCAACCGACCAGAAAACATTTGTCTCAGAACATTTCTGGTTAGGTTTGACGTATGCAATATAGCACCATCCTATTGAATTTATAAAACAACTAGTAGAGCTAACTACATTTCTATTACCATCGTCAAAAAATATGGTGGAATGATTCCAGCTGAACAAATTCCGCACCAGAAAGTGACTTTCAAGGAATGTAGTGGTTGCTACTAAATAATTTGAGGGTTATTTGGTGCCTAATATTGTCCATTTTGTTTATTTCCAGTATTATCCAACAAAAAAATGTAATTCTCACTCATGTCTAAATTGTTGATATAATTTGGTTCCTTTTTCAAAATCCAGTTGTAAGACTTCACCCGTAAACTGTAACCATTGTCATAAAGTTTAAACACTTTTTGCCACTTATATGCTTGAAACTGCAGATCTCTTTTTAAAATCTTACAAACACTAGTGTGGGAAAATCCTACGTGTTGAGATAACTGTCGTATAGGTTGAGCGTTATTGTTATTATTAAAAATAGTGCTTCTTACCACTGGGTGCCAAACGTCTATTAAACTTTGTACGGAACTGTCCCTGAGTGTAATTGACTACATTTCTACAACGTTTATTTTGTCAGCAATCGACCAACGCTCCAATCTAAATAAAACTTCTAACATAAAACGTCAAGTTCATAGTTTTCTTATGACTACTTGACTGTTGATTTAGCTATCAAATGCTTATCAAATAAGGGCACTCTTGAGTTTATACCCTTTACATTGACTTCGCTGTGTAGCTCTCTGAGTGGCTAGATCAAAAATTGTTCTCGACTTGGTGCACCTCGACAGTACTTTCTTATTCAATTTGAAATGAAGGAAATAAATAATTTTTATTAAAAATATTCATTTCATATACACTTTATGTAGATATTACATATAAAATATCACATTTCCAGATTGAGTCTTGTTTGGTAAAAACGCCATGTCAAATATACAACAAGCATGCACAAACATGGAAATAAATCTGGTTTTTCTAACCAGTACATCGTTATGCGGTGAATATTTCTTGTTATGGTCGAACTTTCTGCCTTTTCAACATTAAAGTACAAAAAGTATTTTAGTTTTTTAATAATAATTTAACCTTATACTTATAAAGTAATACATTAATTTGAAAATAAAACTTCGTAGAACATAATAAGTTTTAATGTTTCTTTATGTGGAAATTACCAACATTAAATAGAACTTAATATGAAATTTCTCTGCCTGTTGGCTAAATGTAAAATAATGACCAAATTTGAATACTTGACGTAACTAAATATTCTATGAAAAGATATTATGTATCTGAATACAAATTTCAACTAATTTACATACAAGAAACCATGAACACTCATTTTCATTCCGTAATCCCACTTTATCCCTCTACGACCGGTCCTGTTGGCAGCAAAAGAGATGTGGGTATTTGTAAACCACGGGGAAAAACTGTTGGCATTCCAACAGATCAACAGGTGGTCAGTTATTCCGTACTAGAACAGAAATCAGGATGGCAATTACATGTCGTGTATTGTGTAAAATGTAAATAATTTACTGGAGTGCGCTTACTGCGATTGAAATTATTCCCGATGTCAGGAAATTGGATTTTCATGATATAGAATGAGATTTAAGTCCAGAATGTATTTTTAAATGGTTTTTATGAATCGATTCCGATCGAGGCCTTTTATTGCTTTAAAATGAATAATCTCTGCAAATTTTAAAGGGTTGAGGCTTATTTACTTATCGAGTAATTATTTATATTGGTCTATTTTTGTTTTACATTATCAAACGTATGTTGTACATATGTATCATCAAGTAATCTTTTATTAGCATCAATTGAACTAGATCCAGTGTCGGGTATATTTTATAACTAAGCAATGTTAAATTAGTGAATACAGTTTTTTTATATTTAAAGTGTTTGCTAAGTTTCCGAGGGCTTTGGTTTTGCTATAACTATTCATATTCAAATTAAAATTCAAAATCTTCATTGATCATTGTGGCTACAGTGTATGTATATGACATAAGATTCTATGGCTAAAAACTTACATATCTATAAAATATAATAATCGACAAAGATAAAATTATGGTAATTATGAAACAGAGAAAATAAGAACAGTATTAGAAAATTATCATTAGTTTTATAATAAACAAATAATGTAAATAGATACTATTTTTGTTCCTTGTGTTATGGCTATGAATGTCACCATGTGTTTGGAACTTATTTTTATTTTTATGGCTGTATGTTAAAATCTTTAATATATAAATACATGTAATGTAAGTGTAACAGTTATTTCTTTTTGTTTTTAAAAATCTCTGCAAGAGTTCTATGCATTAAGATCATATATTATTCTAATGAATAGCTTCTGTAAGATAAACACTCTGTTAACATTGCTTGATCTACCCCATATTGCAATATTATAACTTACAGATGAATAAAATAACGCATAATATGCTGGCTGTAGGTGATCTAAAGTTGGTTTGTTTTTTAATTGTTTAATTGTATAGTACGCCTTATTTAGTTTTTTTTATAGAAATGTAATATGTAGTTCCAATATTAACTGACTGTCAACAAATGTTTCAAGAAATTTCGTATGTTGTTCTAATTTAATTGGTTTATTATATAGAGAGAAGTTAAAGTTTAGGATTTATTGAATTTATTAGGAAATTGAATAATAACAGTTTTGTCAGCATTTACTAGACGATTTTTATTACACAAATCACAGAACAGGGACAAAGAGGTACTGACTTTGTTCTCTACAACATTATGAATGGGATGTGAAATTGTGACCGATGATTCATATGAAGTCGTTTAAAAAAATTTTTTTGTTGCTCCACTATTTTAGATTATGCTTAAACTTTGTGAGAATTTTCTTTAGGATTCCAAGGAAGAAAATCCACCGTCATTTAATTTTCACATGCGTCAGTTCCCGCCTGCCCGAATTAAAGCATTTAAAAAAACGTCATTTTTATACTTTTATATTTTTAGCCGTAAAAAATTTTCTATTGAAGATATATACACGTTCAACATAGCGTTTCAAAGCTAGAAGTTAGCAGTTTTTGTACAAAAAGAATATAAATTCACACAATCGATACCCCCGAAATATAACACGGTTCTGAAAATACGCGTATTTTGCTGATTTTTCATGATTTTTAACTGACTCCAGTGTCTCGACTGTTGAATGCAAATAGCTAATATTTCTCAGAGATCAACTGCACATATCGTGGAAATAATAAAACCTACAATTGACTCATTCGGCCTACTCTTTCTAAAACAAATCTCTGCTTGAAATTTTGAAATTTTGAAATATCGCATTATTTAGTCTATAATATGAATATGTTGGCTACGAGATAAAAATGTGAAACTTACAGGATATTTAGTACTTACCTTGAACTTCAAAAGCCTGTAATGCGCGTTTTGTTATTTTCATTCTTTGTACGTGTACAAATGGTGTATATTATAGCCTAAATAATGCGTTTTTTTTTTAAATTTCAAAATTTCAAGCAGAGATTTTTTTTATAAAAAGTGGGCCGAACTAGTCACTTGTAAGTTTTATTTCTTCCACGATATGTGCACTTGATCTCTAAGAAATATTAGCTGTTTGCATTCAACAGTCGAGACACTAGAGTCAGTTAAAAATCACGAAAAATCAGTAAAATACACGTATTTTCAGCACCGTGTTATTTTTCGGGGGTATTATTTGTGTGAATTTATATCCTTTGCACAAAACTACTATATTTCAGCTTTGAAATGCCATCTTGAACGTGTAGATAACTTTAATAGAAAAATTTGTTCAGCTAAAAATATAGTAAGTATAAAAATGACGTTTTTTAAAAGCCTTAATTCGAGCAGGCAAGAACTGACGCTTGCGAAAATTAAATGACGGTGGATTTTCTTCTTTGGAACCCTAAAGCAGATTCTCACAAAGTTTGAGCAAAATCTAAAACAAGCTGGCTTTACCGATTAGACGATTTCATATGGAATGACTCCGAAGTGTCATTTGCATACAAAAAACTTTACCCTCGTTGATGTAGTCGGAAAGATCATTAACATAAAGAAGGAAAATTTGTGGTCCAAGGACACTGCCTTGTAGACAGCCAATGTCCATGCTAAAGTGTTTTGGTTCAACACTACCCTGTTTAATATAAAATTTCCAGCCTGATAGGTATGACTTAAAACATTTATTTATGTTTCCACGAATTTCTAGGTTATTAAGTTTATCAGATATAACATCCACATGAAGGGTATCGAGGGACCTTGATTGGTTAAAAAAAATTCCTATAACAATCTCATTATTATTTGTTTTATCATTAATATGTTGAATAATGTTCGTAGTAACAGTTTCAGTTGAACGAGATTTTTTGAAACCATGTTGGCAATTTATAGGTTTTTAGATAGTTAGTCATTACACTAAGTGAAAACTATGAAGTGTACCACCCTGTAAATTTTATATTATACTGAAAAAAGGTGTTTTGTATGCCCTACTATTGGTTTCTTCCAAAAGCCCGTATGAGTCTTGTTATATTCAAAAATGGCAAATTGAGATTCATGATAACTTAAATAATATCTTTTTTTCTCGAAAACTAGGACGTGTGCTACCCTGTAAATTTCACATTGTAATAAAAAAAGCATTCTTTTCAGACCTGCTATCGGTTTTTCCCAAAAACCAGTATGAGTATTGTTTTATTTAAAAAATACAAATTGAGATTCTTGGTAACTTAGTAAAATTTAAAATATATTTATCAGAGAATTCATGGATATGCCCTATATAGTTCCAATATACAAATACAAAGTAAGAAAAACGTGGGAACAAATTTATGAAAGTGTTTACAGTAATAAGGTAATCAAGTACTTCCTTAGCTTTCTATTAAGGACTGGCATAATGCGTTGCATGCGCCTAGAATAGGGAACTTGCCTATAATTTTAAAAATATAAATAATACTAAAAAACATAGTGTAACGTTGTAATAAAACGTGTACTTCACAAAAAAATAAGTTTTCTAATTCCACGCGATCAGTATAAAGGATCTAAACAGCGATAAAATTGAAGTGGCCCGAAACGAGCTCCTATTGACTGTGACGTCACACCATACCATATTCGGTAGTCGTCGCGCCGGGAAGCAATACAATCAGATGTTTACCGGTGTTATAAGACTGTGGTTGATTTGTTAGTGACTGTTCTGATATAAATATATAATTGTGTTTTATAGTACCGCTTATTGTAGTTGTACAGATGTTTTAAAATGACTGATCAAGGTTTTTCAAAGGGCCAATCTGATAATTTGCCTAAAGTGGATATGTTTATGGTGGCATCTTTTATACAAAATAGTGAAAGTTTTTCCCTTGGAGAGGTCCGCGGGGTTAAGGCAGAGAAGTATGTATTTTTTTTAGCTTTTAGTAATAATTTATAAACATAAAATAGTTATGACTTGATCACGGAATAAAAAGAAATAACTACAAAATGCTTAGTCGCAACTAAGCATTTTTAGCAGACTTAGTCTTATGTTTGAAAGAATTTAGGGTAATTCTTTACAACAGCCACTTCTATATTTTTCGTGTTTTTTTTTGTACACACGCGTAAAGTGTCTCTATAGAAGACATTTGCTGCAAAGGAAATGTTGCGCAAATGTATAATTACCTATCGTAGGTATTTTCGTACTATGTTTTGGGGCAAGGGAAATAAGTGATTGTGTCGTGTTATCATTCACATAATAGATAAATGTAAGATTTGAATAGAATAAATTAAAGGACAAGGGAAAGGTATTTGCAATATACTATATATACTAGAGGTAAACATTTTATTCTTCGCAGACAGTAGTAGTGTTATTGAACTTTTATATAATTGTTGCACATTCTGTAGGATACTCTTCGCAGTTTTTTGAAAAGAATCTTGTGTTTGTCTTATAAACTTCATTCTTACAATACCTAATGTATTGACTACATATTTAATTTTCTCTCCCGATGGTGCCGACTGTATTGGCGAAACGCGTGGCAGTATATTTTATACTATAAACTAAGATTCATTCTTACAATACCTAATATATTGATCACATATTTAATTTTCAATTTTTTTTCATCTCCCGATGATGCCGACTGCGTAGGCGAAATTTGTGGTAGTATATTTTACAGCATTTTGGTGTCTTTAGAAAATTACTTCAATTTTAGTAGCAGACTGAAAATTGCAACCCTCTGTAGATTCATATTTTTAAATAAAATGTCCTATAACTTTTTTATTTACTATTTGATTTTTTTCAAAAACAATGGATTTCTTCCTCTAGCTAACACTAACTTATAGCCCAAATTTCAATTCGAACGGACTTTTTTTCTTTAGTTATCGTGCTTACAAGAAACGTGACGGACAGACAGACGGACGGACAGATGAACAGACGGACATTTTGAAAGTTGTTCAGAATTCGATGACGAACGAAATGATTTTTTTCTCTGCGAGCGATATTAACGATTTTAGAAATGTCCCGATCAAATGCAATATACTCTTCGTAATCGTATTTGCGAAGAGTATAATAATAAATAGCTGTTTACTTTCGCACCAGGAAATTACCTTTACTTAGTATCACTAAATTACATTTTATCTACTAATCTTATTTTCTAACATTGTATACACATTCTTTCTTTAATCCTGCCCTAATTAAAATTCAATAATTCGGAATTCGGAATATTTTATTGCCCGCCTGCGAAAAACTAGTAGATAGACATATAGTATTTAATAATGTACTTACATTAAAATGATCTTCACACACATGTAGAGACCTACTGCTCTGTGAAATGTCTTTTTTCATTTCTACTACACGCTTTTAGCTATTTTGATCGACGAATCTTATCTTCTGGCAACATTATAAATATTTTATCTGGCACTTTTACTGTAGTATTCTTACACAACGGTACAATGCAATATTTAAAATAAGGAGTTTTTTGTTTCCATTTTAAGTACCTATACACTTAAAATTTATGGCGATGCTGGTATTTTTAAGGCTGAAATCAAGCAGTCGAGTGCTGGGATCTCCGTCGTGGTATGGTGTGATGTCACGACTACTCCCGCGCTTTTGAACCTGTTTGAAACGGTTCGCTCGCGCGCGAAACTTTAATAATTTATAACAAATTTATTACTGGGAATTAAGGCGTCATATTTTGCATATTTTATTTTTTAGTATTGTAGAACATTTTTATGAAGTAAAAAAAATGTGCAAGTTCCCTATTGTTTTACCACAATTACGAAGCTTAAATTTAATCATGCTTGTTTTCCATCACACCTCTTTAAAATAAATATACGTAATGATAATCTGTGTGCATGCGGACAAGTGGGGGATAGAAATCATATATTTTAATTGTGAATTACATGAAAATCATACAATAATTTCGTAAATTATTGGAACTGAATTTTTACCTGCCATTAAATATAAACAACATCCTCGAATATGAAAATGTTGAGTCGTTTAAAGCGATATGTAATTTCACTAGATCAGAAAATGTATGTCTAAGAGACGAAAATTGTATGTTAGATTTAATAATAATCTGGATTATATTAATACCATGTGTTATGTTGTAACCTATGTTTTGTTTTTTCTTTTTCACCAACTATCCATGGTCCACCTATGGTGATAATTTGTGTTTAATGTTTAATTTTTAGGTTGTGATAGGTAATAGGAGAAATATTAGTAACTCAATAGGATCTTTATTGGACAGGATTTAACTAGCCTCGTTTGCATAGTGCATACTCATTATAAATCAAGAGATACTGGCTGATGGATCAGCTAAAGCCAACAAAGAGAGAAAATAATGTGTACATATTATATATATATATATATATATATATATATATATATATATATATATATATATATATATATATATATATATATATATATATATATATATATATATATATATATATATATATATATATATATATATATATGATTAAATATGATTTGAAGGAAACAACTACTCAGCGGGCAAATACCCCGACCTGCATTGAATTACACCTTCAAATCATGATAGATCGATAGCCAATATCATTTGTCAATTCCCAACCAGACATAGATCGATTTCGAACTTATTTGTTCTCTTCAGTATGCCATAGGTTATGGAACAGACAAATGATAGTGGCCGACCTGCTAGTTATATACTAACTAAGGTGAAGTGAATAGTGGTAAAAGGTATGAAACTTCTCATATGGTCTGAATGCTACTATCCGACCGACATCCTAGATGTCTCTGTGGCGGATAGCGACTTGCATCACAGCAAGTACCGAGAGCGGCGACCCCTAGCCCAGGTGGACTAAACTAATGTGATTAAATATGATTTGAAGGAAACAACTACTCAGCGGGCAAATACCCCGACCTGCATTGAATTACACCTTCAAATCATGATAGATCGATAGCCAATATCATTTGTCAATTCCCAACCAGACATAGATCGATTTCGAACTTATTTGTTCTCTTCAGTATGCCATAGGTTATGGAACAGACAAATGATAGTGGCCGACCTGCTAGTTATATACTAACTAAGGTGAAGTGAATAGTGGTAAAAGGTATGAAACTTCTCATATGGTCTGAATGCTACTATCCGACCGACATCCTAGATGTCTCTGTGGCGGATAGCGACTTGCATCACAGCAAGTACCGAGAGCGGCGACCCCTAGCCCAGGTGGACTAAACTAATGTGATTAAATATGATTTGAAGGAAACAACTACTCAGCGGGCAAATACCCCGACCTGCATTGAATTACACCTTCAAATCATGATAGATCGATAGCCAATATCATTTGTCAATTCCCAACCAGACATAGATCGATTTCGAACTTATTTGTTCTCTTCAGTATGCCATAGGTTATGGAACAGACAAATGATAGTGGCCGACCTGCTAGTTATATACTAACTAAGGTGAAGTGAATAGTGGTAAAAGGTATGAAACTTCTCATATGGTCTGAATGCTACTATCCGACCGACATCCTAGATGTCTCTGTGGCGGATAGCGATTTGCATCACAGCAAGTACCGAGAGCGGCGACCCCTAGCCCAGGTGGACTAAACTAATGTGATTAAATATGATTTGAAGGAAACAACTACTCAGCGGGCAAATACCCCGACCTGCATTGAATTACACCTTCAAATCATGATAGATCGATAGCCAATATCATTTGTCAATTCCCAACCAGACATAGATCGATTTCGAACTTATTTGTTCTCTTCAGTATGCCATAGGTTATGGAACAAACCATTTCAGTTCAAGTAACCAGAAGCCGCAGTAAGCAGTTATCTGTTAGAACCTGAAGATGGCAGATGAGATTCTGCCGAAACGTCATTCAGACAACCACGGTCCCTCTCGGGGCCTATCACCTACGCGAGAGTATACCCGGAAAACGAATTTAACATATATATATATATATATATATATATATATATATATATATATATATATATATATATATATATATATATATATATATATATATATATATATATATATATATATATATATAAATATATATATATATATATAAAGTAATGTTTAAATATGTATATAAAAATATATACATAAATAGTGGGGATGCAGTTATTAGGTGGCTAGATTCAATTAAAAATCTCTGTTTTTTATCAAGCTTTCGGAAAAATTTTATTCCTTTCTGTGTAAGATCAGGAAAAAAGTAAAAAAGTAAAATATGTCAATTTAGACAATTTCAAATATATATATAAAATTAGTAACAAAACTGTTATCAAGGATGTTAAACAATTTTTCATAAAAATATATCAAGGCAACCATAAACAACTAGTAAAATTTTGATAAATAAGTTAAAATTATGATCGTCTTTTTAAATCATTATTAAGTTTCAAAATGTAGGTGTATATTTTACTAAGATTATTAAGATCAGTTCTTTTGTTTAAACAATTAGGTTCATTATTTATATATAACATTTCCAAAAATATTCTTTTATGATAGTTATTTTCAATATCCAAAATTGTAGTATCTATATAATTAAACGAATGATCCATTAGATGAAAATGTTCAGCTAAAGCACAAGAATTAGTAATCCTCCTACACTCACTTTTGTGAGAAGTAATGCGGCCTTGAAGATTTCGAGATGTTTGTCCTATATACACTTTATCACAATCTTTACAAGGGATTTTATAAATAAGATTAGAACACTGATTTTTTAAGAAGAGGTGTTTTAGTTTTAGAATAAAGTTGAGATACTGTTTTAATGTTCTTTTTTGCAATCTTAACATTATTGTCTTTAAAAACATTTACTAATTTTGGGGAGTCAAACTATCTAAATAAGGTAAAGATCTATAAATTGTAGTGTTATCATTATTATTAGTAAGGTGAACAGGTTCAGTAATGTAAGTATTTGAATAGTTAAATAATAGATTGTTAATTATTTTAACAGGATATGAATTTTCTAATAGAATATCTTTTAATTCTTGTAAACTTTCATTTTTTAAAGAATGATGCGTAACTTTGATAACTCTATTTTTCAAAGCTAAGATAAGATTAACCTTCATTTTAAAGGAATGATAAGAGAAAAAATTTATATAACGATTACTACCCATTGGTTTCTTATACCACCTAGTAATAATTCTATTCTCAATAGTTCTTATTAGTTTCATATCTAAGAATGGAACACTGTTATTAATTTCTATTTGAACAGTAAATTGTATGTTCTTATCAATACTATTAAAAATAGAAAGGGTAATATCAATTTTGTCATAAGGAACAGAAAGGATTAAATCATCAACATAGCGTTTAAGAAACGGAATGTCAAAGTCAATTTAGTTTTACAAGAAAATAATATTTCATCCATTACATAACTAGCCAATATTGGAGATATGCTAGAACCCATAGGAGTACCCCAAATTTGTTTGTAAACATATATATATATATATATATATATATATATATATATATATATATATATATATATATATATATATATATGAATAGTGGTGAGAGGTATGAAACTTCTCATATGGTCTGAATGCTACTATCCGACCGACATCCTCGATGTCTCTGTGGCGGATAGCGACTTGCATCACAGCAAGTACTATTCACTTCACCATAGTTAGTATATAACTAGCAGGTTGGCCACTATCATTTGTCTGTTCCATAACCTATGGCATACTGAAGAGAACAAATAAGTTCGAAATCGATCTATGTCTGGTTAGGAATTGACAAATGATATTGGCTATCGATCTATCATGATTTGAAGGTGTAATTCAATGCAGGTCGGGGTATTTGCCCGCTGAGTAGTTGTTTCCTTTAAATCATATTTAATCATATATATATATATATATATATATATATATATATATATATATATATATATATATATATATATATATATATATATATATATATATATATATATATATATATATATATTTAAACACTTTAAAAACACCTCAGTTATGAAATATTCTAACAAAACCAAATTATGAACGTTAACTGCATAATTTTTGTGTTTTAGATTTAGATACCTTATAATCCCTGAATAAAAACATTTTCTAGTTAAAAGCGCCGAGCATTTTCAGGCAGTTAATGCTGATATAAATTGAATAAGGCAGCCCATTAGCTGCGCAAGAATGAAGTGACCCTGTGGGCACATTATTAAACATGCATGAAGCTGCTCGATACTCTGTACTCTCCCCATGCTTATCCCCAATGGCGTAGTGATGCAGGAACAGAGCTGCAATAGGGAGTAAAATAAAGACTTACTTTCTTTTAGTAATAATAAAGACATGAATTTAAGAAAATTACTGCAGGCAGTAAGTTAAAAGTTCCAAAGTAACATCAATTTTAGATACTTATTTAATTTTTACTTTTTCGACTCGAGACTGATTATACAAAATTTTTTGGTCTTGTATTAATTTAAACAACCTATCCAAAACCTACTTAGGCTCCATCTATCTAACAAATAATCCAGTAATAGCCCTTAAAAAATGCAGTTACTCGGCTTGGTGGAATTGATCGCTAGAGCGCGCGATAGAATGTGTGACTTGATATTTTCTCCATCGTTGCAGCGGTTTCGAATCCGCCACCGTCAATGTTGGTGAGAATAGTTGTGTGTCTGTGTGTGTGTTTTTTCATCAATATAGTCCTGGCCCGTACAGCTTTGGCTTTGGAAATTGTCTAATTTCTGTGGTGTTTGTTTATTTATTGTTATTTATTTCTATATACCCTTTGGTTTCTTAATTTCTAGCTGTAAATAAGATCAAATTCACATATTTTATTTGAGTGATAGATTATTATGAAGTATTATTTAGCAACTAATTAACGCCACATCGTGGGCTAGATGGCCAAAATACTCTAAAATTAAATTTCAGTAAAAGACTCAATACGCAATAACTTACTCTTTGTAGATTCCAACTTAGCGCGTACCACCCATTCCCTTTTTATGAACGTGCCGCAATTATTATACGGTGTTATTAACAATACTCGTTCTGTTTATTTTGATATAGTTTTGGTCGTGTTTTGAAAAGCAAAGTAAAGTTCAGTTGAAAATTATTTGCAACATAAAAACCTTCGGCGACATTGATCCTTTAATTTATGTACTTTCAGTTCATTTTGTTTATGTTAGACTTGTGATATTATTAGTATCCCGGAATACACGATATATCTTTATAAGAACATAATGTTATATTATCATTGATGAAGCCAGGAAAAAAGTAGGGTATTATAGACTATAGAGGTATATAAATTCAATTATTTTCTACCTTGAGAAGTATTTTATAAGCACTGTAAAAATCATCTATCACTGGTCGTACTAGTGGTCGGGATGATACTCTTGTGGTCAGATACTGTGATTTCTTCAATAGGTAGGCTGCTGAAAGTCACGATGAAGACATTAGCAGAAGAGGCGATTTCGTTACTAAGAAAAGAGAAAGAAGAGAACAACGATGACGGCGATTAAAAAAAATGTAATTAATATTTTTTAATTTGTATTTTATGTGCAATAATGTTTGATTAAAGAACTTAAACCATAATTTTATTTCAGTATTTAATATATTTCCATAATTTTTTACTTTACTAAGACCTTCCCAAGCAACATTCTGACGACGAACCGACGTTGCTGTTCGCAACTAAAAGTCGGTGTGCGACGTACATAAAACGTCGGTATGACCCATATTTGTACTAATCTGATCAATAAAATATGGGTCGATTCGACGTAGAGGGCCGACTTTAGTCGTTGTGATTACCGACCAAATGTTCACCAAATTTTACGTCGGCTTAAGTTGGTTGTCAGCCTATTACCAACGTTATTTAAAATTTGCCCTTAATCTGACCTAGAAAAGTCGGGTGTGGGTAGTGAAACTAAGCAATTTTGCATATTATTCTATTTGTCGTACCTATCTATTTATATAAAATGGATAAGGCGTGTTTATCATTGAGTACGTATTATATACAAAATACTTCGACTAAAATTTTAATAAATCTGGTGGGGTAAAAACTGAAACGAAAGAAATTTTATTGATACACATATATAAAGTAGGTCGAAAAATATAGTGAACCCATAAGAATAATGTTTATTTTAAGAACGAAAGTACTATTTTTATTTTTTTACTTTCAAAAAATATTTTCCCTTTCCAAAAAAAGCGCAATTGAAATATTGTTCAATTAATTTTACGAGTAAATAAAAACATTTTTGCTTACTTTATTTGAAAAAAGAGGCAAATTTTGTGTACTTAAAATAATTGTACACATAATCAACATGGCCGCCTATTATTTCCTTCTGTGGAACCAGAAAATATGGCGAAGGCGGGAATAAGTGCAACTATATTTACTAATAGCGACTTCACGGTTATATAATTTTACCTGCACCAACTTTTAGTAGGCTTTGGTGCAGAAATCTGCACTAACACTAACGTTCATTCCAAACAATCATGATAATATCGACCGTTTCTTGCAGTTGGTGTATAAATCTTTACTAAATATCTATCAATACCTGAATTATCGACATTAATTTTGTGGTTATGTTAGACCAAGGACCAAAAGCCTAACACCAACGTCCAACCAACGTTGCTAGACGACTACGTCAGTCAGCAACGTCTAACCAACGTTGGAATGTTACCCAAAAATTACCTAAATCTAATTAATCAGTTACCAACGTCTAAGCAACGTTGGATAATAATCTAAGAACACACTCAACGTATTAACTAGATTTCTGACATCAAACCAATGTTGGTAAATGTGCTAGATGTAAATAGTAGGTTTGCGAGGTTCAAGTTACGTTGCTCCGACATTGTATCATAACTATAAAATTTAAGACGCTACTTGACTAATATTTGTAATTATTCTGACCTTATAATTAGTAAAAAAGTAGTCGGTAGTCGATAAAATGTTACTTGAGATGAATGTAGCTACCTATCAAGTCGGTTACTAACGTTATACAGAGTAGGTGTATTACCGAAAAATTAATAATTTTTACTGGTTTTTTGTGCCCACTGTTGATATATACATAGAATTAAAAGTTTTGTGGGGTTGTTTTGGACAATAAAAAGTAATGTTTTATTTTTTTGTTCAAAACTAACCTACTAAAATTCTAATTCTACATATTAAAAATTATGTTATCTACCGCAAATCGCGTGAGTCAGTCGTGAGGTTATGTGCACATATTAGATTACCAGAATTTCAAATAAATATTTTAAAAAACATTTAATTATACTTGGTTTGGTGTACGTAAAATAAAGCTACCTTTATCTATAAAAAAGATATTTTATGACCCTCAGAATTGGATTTACACGAGATTTGTACCTAAGCGCACTTTCTGTCCGCGCCGCTGCTCGACTAATTAATGTAAATTACATAGATAACGATTTTTTCTATTTTATTTTTTCATCTAGAAGTTGTATTGTTTACTTGCTTTTGTTTCAGATTCGCAGGAAAATTGTTTTTTAAACGTAATAGGTTTTAGTTAAATTAGATTTTTTGTCGGGATTACCGTAATGAGACTTAACTTTGCATTAGCTCGATACTTTCAATTAAAAGGGGGATTAATCTGTCGTAGCAAAAAACGTATAATGAAAGATGAAATCAATTATAGAATGGAAATTTGTCACTATAAGAGAGATATTTTTCTTTGTCTCTTAAGTATCAATTTGGGGGAAAATGGTTATAAATATGTATATTCTGAAAGACAAAAAACTTAAATTTATATTTAAATCACGAAATACTGCTCACGCTAAAAAATGACTACATTTTCCATCTCTAATGTAATTTAAAGCAAACCAAAGTTCTTGCAATTCTTATTATTTAATAATAATTGTTCTCTGCCAACTACTAAAAATTAAACCGTCTGGGTCTGGTCATATTTAGTTAAAATAGTGTATAATTTTTGGCCGCGTTTCGATATCAATTAATTGTCTTTTTAGATTTTTTTACTTCACATATTATTGTCTATAAAACTTCGTTTAATAAAAAGACAAAATTGGGACAGAGCCTATTGAATTTGCGGTTGCAAAACACCGTTTCACACTCTACAAATAATTTTTAGATTTTTGGAGAATTAAAATAATTAGGTTAGGTGACAGGTTAAAATTATTCATTGTTTGTAATAAAAAAAAAATGAATAGGTGTATAACATCATAAAAATTATAAATATTATTGGAAAGTAAGTCCACCACGACGGCGCATTTCGTATAACTGGTAGAATTTATTTTAATACGGAGGTTTATAGAATAAAAATAATTTTTTTAGATTCAAGAAAATTATGATGTTTTAAAACCAGACTATTATTCGTGTGCCATTTATATCCATTATAATGTTCAATTGTCGACCAACAGAAGGCGGCCCTCCGACAGAATAGAAATAAAGTATTCTGTGACATAACAGTCTACATTATAAGAAAATATAAATGGGGTAAACATAAACAATAAAAAATATACATACTGCACCCTGTATAAAAATAAGTACTAAATGAGTAACATCGTGTCCTAAAATCTAATAAAATAACAATAAAAGTCATACACGTTATACACACCATATTCACAAGGTTCGATTATTGCTCGTAAGAAAAACCAAGAAGAAACTTACGAGAGATCAGGGCTACATTATAAGAAAATATAAATTGAGACACAAAAATAAAAAATTTTTGCATACTACACCCTGTATGAAAATATATACTAAACCTCAACCTCTATTATTAAGTACTCGACCTCTATTGCTACCAGTAGCAGTATAAATGGTTTCCGAAATAAAAACGCTTTTTTACTTTCTTATACCTAATATAAGGAAGTATCGTAATCGTGATTTTTTTCGACCTCGTGATTTTGATTGATTTATACGTTTTGAACCCTCCTGAATCCATTCTAACTATTTTTTGAATGACGTCTGTCGGTGCGTGTGTGTGTGTGTGTGTGTGTGTGTGTAGGTATACAATTTCGGGAAAAAAAAAAAATTATTGCATTTCTGGACAAATCTCGACGAATTATAATGAAAAAACGAAACTTTATGGAAAAAATCTGTCTGCATGTCTATAGTATCACGATAGCAGCTACAGTTTTTCAGATAAAGCTTTCAAATCTGGTACACATGTTCTAAACGCTAAAGACAATGATAAATTCGATGATGAGCAAAATTGGCCAGCTGAAAGGAGGTCCGCGGGAACCAAACTTTTTTTGTATTTGCCTTTAAAAAATTATATATTCTTAATGAAAGATTATAAATCATGTCTACTATATCAAGCCAATAAAATATATTTTCCAATTACTTAAATAAAACTGATGTAAACTTAAATTTTTATACATTTGACCTCATAAAATTGGGTTCGGATAAATTTAATGTTTGACATTTGAAATCTCTAATTTAGTTACAAAAAATGTCACATTTTCCTCTTGGCTTTGCACATGACGAATCGTTCTTTTCCCTAAGGACACTATTGCGTGATTTTTTTGCAAACTTATAGTGCCAAACACAATAATTACATTACAACATGTAGAAATAAAAACTTGGTTTACTCCCCGAAAGCCTATTTATATTATCAGTGTCCTCAAAGTATTCCGTTTTAATCGAGATAGATGTTCATCTTCATGCACCAACGCTAACATTTCATTCAGAGTTGGTGGTTCGTTTCTTCAAAAAATGAATGAATCAAACATCTGAGAACACTTTTAGTTCAATCATCGATGTTATCCAAAATTGTTCATTGTCTGTGGTACAATTTCAGTGGATGAAGTTGATGTGTTTCATTATATTCACGAAGAATGTTGTAAACACTTGCAGACACACATCTAAATTAATATCCATAATAATATAAACATAAACTATAATAAATATAAACAATCTAAAAATAGCTTAGTAGTAAAAACATACCTCTATGCACTGATGAGCAACCCCATAAAATACAAAAATTAAAATTACCTGATGCTTTTGCAACAAATTCGACAATTTCTGTCCTATGTTGCTTGTCTTCAACCGAAAAACGCCTGGATCTCCGTTTTTTCGGTGGAGAAATAGCCGCTTGAGCCATAATTGGTATTTTAATCCATGAAAAAAAGGGTGGTTATAAGATGTAATCAATATGAATCGTTTTCATTACGTACCATAATATAAATAAAGATGTTTGTTTAACGCTGAAAAAGCACTATTTATTAAGTAAATGTAAATAACAGCAAATAGAAACAACGAATTGCAACAAATAACTGTAATCTCCAAAAAACACCAAAACGTATTTGCATAGATAAATTAACTCCTATATGAAAAAGTCTATCTGGCAGCACATTTTTGTCACTTTGACAGCGATAAAAAAGGTGCATCATTTTTTATCACCGATAAAAGTGTTTGTTCCTCAAAATCAGAGTACATCTAGTAGTCGCACGTCACTTTAAAATCTGTCCTGTCAGCTATAATTTTTAAGTATTGTTGAAACTTATTTATTTAGTTATTTTTAATAACTGTTCCTTTAAATAATTGTATAAATAAAGATAATTGTTGTTGTTGTTCGTTCACATATTCTGTCGTTAATTTATCTTGCCAAAAAACACTCGAGCTTTTCTTTTATGGATAAATTTCTTTTTTAACTCAAAATTTTGCCAATCAGTAATTTTGCTCGAAAAACTGACATTTGACAAAATCTCTCGACCTGCGGTCTCGCGATTTTTTCATGTCAGTTTTTCTTATAAAATTACTGATTGGCAAAATTATTTCGTTACAAAGAGAAATTTATCCGATAAAAAAAGCTCTTGTGCTTTTACTGTTGATGAAAATATGCATATTTGACAGTTAAGTTTATCTTGTGATATGGGTTTTAAAAATACGGCCAATAGCAAAATTCTATTCGAATTTGGCGCACATTAATGGGCGGGGCATAATTCTATCGTTCATTAAACAGACCACAGAATTTATCTATTTTATGTCAATTAATTCAAGAGATGATCTAATACTAGCCATTACTATTATTTCTTCGATTGAATACAAAATCAAAGTTTTAATCACTGACACCAAAAATGTCTGTTTTTTTAATTCATTTGGTAAAATGTACAAAAAAGTAGAAACGTTACTCCAGCAGCCGCAACGAATATATTTGGTAGTGTCTATTACTGTTCGTACAATTTTTTTTACAATATGTGCTGTATCTAATAAAATGAAAGTTTATTAATCATTTGTAGGGTAGATATTCATCAAATTCCTCAAAACAAAAAATTTCAAAAAAAACTTTAAAGGGAGCATTAATTCCAGTATACGAAATAGTTTTGATGAAGTTTGTCTATCTGTAACTGCATAAAATATTACACCCGTATTTATTTTTGTCCATAGTTTTCTCGTGTTTATTTTTTTAATATTTAATGATGTTATCTGCTCAAGTGTGTATGTGTATTATAGAGTGTCTAAGATTATAACAAATAAGTTACTTTAACTCAGCTGTACTTTTGGCTGACACTATTTATGTTCACTTAATCTTATATTAAATAAATCAAATGTTTGACCTATCTTGTTATTAATTTTGCAAAGAATTCTGTAAACGCGATTATTTGAATTTTTGTATGTATTTACATATTAAACTATATTTATTTTAACATCAGAACATGAATGTATTCAATTTTCTCCTAAGAAATAAAATAACTCGTTTTGCCAATGAAAGTTTAAATTAGTTGAAACAGTTGTGCAGTCTCGGTAAAACATTTAAACTATCTTCAGAAACTTGCTGAATGAAACATGAATGACAAACTGATCAGACACTTTTTATGGTAGTCGAATAAAAGTTTAGCAGCTGCATAAATACGTTACGAAAAATGATTGATGTGAAACGAAAATATTAATTTAAAAATATGTTGTTCGCTTAATTCAAACGTATTAATTAACATATACGTGCAATCAAATTAAAAGTTTCAAAATAACAGTTTTCTAAATTGAAATTCTTAGAAATCATACAGATAGGTCGGTGAAAGAAAAGTTAACGTCAGTTAACTGAACATTCTCGTTGTTTATGAAGACAGAACAGGGATAACTTGCAAAAAATAATAGGTCACAGGTAACACGAATCCTTAAAGACAGGGATGAAGCTTAACATTTTAAGACAAAGGCATACACTTAATAACCGAGTAACCTGGGACCAATTTCATTTCTGAAAAAATCCATATTCCCCGCCGGGAATTGAATCCGGCTCCCCTAGTAGAAAGTCAAGTGTAATTACTGCTCAACTAAGCAGATACATATCAGGTGGGTAACTAAACTATTCAAATCTTAGTGAATAGGGATCTATTCAATTTAAAATACTTGACATGGCCAATGGAGATTTGTATGCCTTTACTATTGTTTTCATAAAATGGTACCTTCATAGTAAAAACAATTTTATATGGTTTTCCTTCATTAATATGTACCTTGTGAATAATGCTATTAGTTGTAGCCTAGATTTTTTGGTTTCGTCACATGTTGTTATAACACAACTGTATCAATTCATCTCGTACTAAATTTTCAATGATTGTCTGCTTGTTTGGTTTAATTTAGGTTTAGCGTCTTCAGCAACTTTATGTCAATCAGTATAAATTAACCAGCTAGTAATTTCTCTTTGACATATCTATCAAATGGAAATATTAGCCAATAAATCGGTTTAAATTAAATGCTTTTACTGCTTTATGAACACCTTTTTTTGACACAACTATGATGAAAGTTTTATAAATATGATTCTTTGTTTATTTCGTGTCCTACTTCAAGTCTATTTATTAAATTTCTGATTTGTTGTGTTTGAAAATTAACAAATTTAATCACGTGTTTCTTCCAATTTGAATGAAATGGATCAGCCAACTACCTATTGAATAATTTACATCATTATTTTCATTTGTTTAAATATTTTGAAGTAATAAATTAAATTTTGCATGAAGCTTTATGGACATTGTGAATGTATACTTGAAATTTTCTCCGCTCTCTATTTAAAACATTATAAAGAAATATACAAAATTCCCCACTGTTATCCAGAAGGTTCAAAAAATGGTTCATATTGTATAACTTCAGGATTTTCCCTCGTCGTTTTTAAATAGTAAACCAAAGATACTAAAAAACCAAATATAGTCAACAAATACATTTATTTAATTAAAACAGAAAACAAGTTGAGGTTCTTTTCTCCGGGCAGGGAAGCGAGCGATTAACTAGAAAATTTTCGTGAACTTAAAACTAAGTACGTAAGAAAACAGTAGACAATCGTCAATTGACTAATAAAAAATGTCCATATCATATAGAATATTTTGTTAGGCCCCACCCTCTTATTAAAATTGTTTTTATCTAAGTTCTGATTAATTAAACTTACTGAAATGCTAAAAAGAGGGACAAAACGTGTATTTACTTACAACAGCCTCTCATTACGATAATTATTAATGTCAATGGAAAAAAGTCAAATAAACTTTATACGTAAAGTTCATAATCACAGACAGATTTGTACTCGACGCACATTAGCGGCACCTCCCGCTTAGACCGGTGGACGCTTATCGTTGCTAGGTACCTAGTTTATAATTTAATTAAGATGACCTTACCAGTGGGTGGGGCACAGCTCCCATATCTTTTAATTTATTACTCACAAACTGCTACTACATTTGGGCATCACCTTCATATCTGGTGCGTCAAGCAATACTTCTCTTCTATTCAAAATAAAACAATTCCACTTTCGTACTCACAAACGGTAAAAAATTAAGCTAACGTGACCTCTCAATCCCGTGGTTCAGCATTGTCTCCCGCGCTCGACAAACACTTCAAAAACATCGTCCGATCTGCGTGCGTACTCATCGGAGCATTTTTAAACACACAAGTTATTCAGTAGCGCCACGCTACAGGGGAAATATAATAATGTTTAACGAAGATATTTTAATCTAGTCTGGAATTTAAGGTATAACTCGAACCATTTTATTTAATTTACAACGAATGTGATCCAAATTATTTATTTCCTAAAACGGACCATTACAAGTGATTGAACTATCGTTTTTCCGGCTCTTCTACACCATGACTAATTTGAATTCAGTAAACTTGTTTTTAATATACATTGTCTAGTCTACAATCAAATATACAAGACCCTGAGGTGTTAAATGAACAATTTAAAATTTTTCATGGTGATAGAAATTTTTTAGGAACTGAACGGGAAAAAGGTGATGGAGTAATGACAGCAGTAAACTCTGCGCTCATAACGGTCGATTTAAAATTAAATTCTACAATGTTTACTTACCTTTCATTGAGGGGATGAGGTATGGACATCCGTTTAATATCCGATATTCGATTAGTGAAGTTAAACAGCACTGATCGAGTCTGGCAATTGGATGGATGAACGATAGCTCATCTAACAGTCGGTAGGCTATCAACAGACAATCCCGGGAAGGCCGCTAGCCTGATGCAGGCGGAGAGGCGAGCCCGGGTGGAGGATCGAAGAGACCTACACAGGAGGTTTGCCACTCTGCTAGCGGTGCAGGCGGGCAGGCCCAGGCGGTGGGTTAGTTGACAGTCGAGGACCGTGGTTCGGAGTCCACGCTAAACTGTAGGTCCCTAGGTAAAAAGGGCCCATTGTGGCCTACTTGCCTAGTAAAATAAATAGCTACTACTACTACTACCTTTCATTGATATTGTTGGCATTAAAATAATTACGAAGCACTACTGTTTTTACATATTTACGGTTTATATTCTTCCTAGAATGTCGCTTAATTAGTACAATATTTTTTGTTTGATGCCATTAACTCTCTGAATTATATTTATAATTCGACATTTTAATTTTACGTGATTTTAATGTACCTGAATACTGTAACTATGTTCCGGATGGACCCGCTATTAGAACCTTCTTTAATAAACTTTAAAAGTCTTCTTAATCTAGATCAATTTGACACTACGAGTTTAACTAATTCAAATAACTGATTATTAGACCTAGTTCTGTCTAAGAAAGTTTGTAAGGTTGAAAAGGCCATTGATGTTCTTATTGCTGAAGATAATCATCGTCCCGCCCTAGTTTCATATTTTAGCGTAAGCAAAAGATCACGAGAGTCATAAATCTAAGTATAACTCTAATTATAAATTTAGTTTTAAAAGAGCCATCTTTCCTATACTTTATCAAACCTTAGCAGAAATAGACTGGGAATTCTTAAATAATATCGAGAATATTGATACAGCATGTGAAAATTTTTACTCGAAATTAGACACAATTTTCATGGCAACTGTTCCTAAAACCAAAACTTCTCAGCGAATAAATCTGTCGTAGTTCGATTACCCACTAATAAGTGCCATTAAAGAAAAATATAAGGCATGGAGAAAATATAAACAAGTCAGTCATCCTCCAAGGATGAATTTAAAAGATTAAGGCGTGAAGTAAAACCTGATTCAAATAACGCGTATAATAACTATAGTAAATACATTGAAGATAATAGAAATTTAGATCCCTCTATTTGGCACATAGTTAATAATAAATGAAATTATGCGGATCTACCTAATATAATGAATTATAATAATGAACATCGGTCTGATCCTCACCTTATAACAAATGCTTGTGCTGATCTTTTTCAGCAGACTTATTCATTACCTGAGAGTCACCTATCTGATTATAATTCTCACGTGGCATGTGGCTTGAATTTAAACTTAACCTGCTTCAAAGAGACTGAAATATTAAATACCTTAAAACAAATGAAACCTAAATTAACTTCCGGACCTGATTGCATCCCCTTATTACCGCGAGATTGTGCTGCCATTTTTTCAAAACCGTTTACAGTGTTATATAATTTATTGCTGAAGTCTTTCAAATTTCCATCACAATAGAAATTGTCAAAAATTATCCCAATTTTTAAGAAAGGGGATAAATCTGAAATTAGTAATTGTCGTCCAACTGTGATAATAAACAACTTTGCTAAAGCATGTGAAATCATTTTACACCATTACATTTTTAAACATGTAAAACATCAGATAACACCTTTACAACACGGATTCTTTAGAGGCCTCTTGACAGTTACTAATTTCAATCAAAATCATTTCTATATTTAAAGAATATTATCTGACAAGTTATAAAAATCATCTGTTAATAAAACAATACACAAACAAATCCCATTTAAAAATTCTTTAATATGTCTGTGAGATCAAACAGAAATAAAGCCTCAAGCCCCACCGCATGATTTGTTTGATTCTCCGTCTGCTTCGCTCCGATAAAATAACAGCTTAAGCCGCATTATTTTTGGGCAAATATGTTACTGTTATTGACAGCTGGTAGACTCATTCGAAAGGGGTAAAATTCCATAGCCCGGGTATTGGATCTAATACATTTTATTGTGTGGTATTTGTGACGTCTTGTGTGAATTCTTGACGAGCCCCCACTCTCGTTTCGAACCCGAGGCATTCAATAACAGAATGTCTCTTCGGCCGTGGTCTGATCCGCTGAGGAGACATGTGGAATTGGATGGCGCTCTTCAACCGAGCTTGGATTTAACGATTTCTAATAGATTTGTGCGAGCGGTAGAGCGAGAGAGGGGAAAGCTCTTGTCAGGGAGGGATTGTGATCATCCCAACTGCTCCTTCCTTCCGTCGGCCTTTCCTCGGGCCATACCAATTGATTTGCTCTAGAGGATCAACGCTGGATTTACTTCCAAACCGCTTTCTAGACATTTTATATTACACATTTTTAAGATGAAGTATGCATCACGCCAAATTGTTAGTAGGTTATTTTTACTTTCCCGCTACTGGCTAATACAGAAACGACTTTATTGATGCATTAAATATCACATGTAATAAATATAATATAATATATCATGGGTGAAGTTTCTTTATTTACTTATCTATTTATTATACTTAACACAATTACTAAAACTCAATATAATATACAAGGTGCCACAAAATGGAATTCATTTTACTTAAAATTATAAAATATACGTGCGCAATTTTTAAAACTTTATTTATTGATAAAACAGCATAGATATACGGATGTTATTTTTAAAAAATTATATCGTCCAGACGTCTTCCATCTCGTAGGCAGCACTTTTCCAACCGGGCTCTCATATGCTCTAGCTATCTCGCTAGCACATCCCTGTAGGAATGTTGTTGATTTCGACACGTATACGCTCTATCAACTGTTAAAGATTAGCTGGAAGTCAATGTGAACTTTTTGTCTTTAGATATCCCCTTAGGAAAAGATCTAAAGGGGTAAGTTCCAATAACACGAAAATTCGCCAAACCTGGAAATGACGTACCTACGGTATGTGCAGATGTCAGTGTGACACTCTCTAATACAGCAACGGTACGTTGAACTTTTATGGTGGAATCATGCAAGGCGATAAGCGGCTATTGGCTAGAACAACTAAAAGTTAAAACATCATAATTATACCTACACGTTCATATTACGTTAACGGTAACGACTAACAGCCAGAATTGAGTAACTTTTAACTTTTTGGCCGGCCTCTTAGCCGTCTAGAAGTTACGCATGCGTTCTAACTAGATGTACTATCACAGAATGACAGGTGACAGTACTGTTTATTTTGTGCATTGATTAATCATTAGTTTTGTGAGCATAAAACAAATAATTTGAAAATGGATTTGGCCTTAATTCATTGTGTAGAAGATTTTAATATAATCTATGATAAATCACATAAGTTGTATAATGATAATGTGGCCCGAAAAACAAGTCTTAACAATCGCTTAACCATCAGCATGAACGTAATCTAAGCACACTAGCATTAAACTTCTTAGCTGTAACCGGTTATCGCCTTGCATGAATAAACCTTTACTGCGGTACGGTATCTAGCGCCAGATTCTGTATTAAAGTGTAGGAACACTATGTATGAAAAATGTGTCTATACATAGATGTAAATAGACATCTAACCAGACCAGACCCAGTGTCTGATTGGTTATACATTTGTTGTGTACGTACTACAAATAATAGCAATGATATGTCGATGTTAGTTACCATTTATAGCGAAACAACAACCTCCTGTGCTAATTTCAACAGATTTGAAAATTATTGTTTATTAGCACTTTGTGTTGCTTTTGGGTTATATTATTATTATAATAATTATGAATATTTAACAAATAGTAATATTTAATAAGTATTTTATGTGGTGAATTTGTGATAATGGAAAGGATCAAACGGACAATAGAAACAGCATTACGCAGTAATTAGAACTTTACTGACTGTTATTTATCAGACGTTTTTGTAATTCAGCGATATTGTTTTAAAGGATTGAATGATTTAAATACAAGTACAAGTAATTCTGTCTCTGGACCATCCCAAACATCGGCAGAAGCACAGTTGATAGTTGGAAATCAGTCGCCACAAATTCGATCATAGAGTGTGGACTCGAAGATATAGTTTTGAAAAAATACGTACATTATCTGGAATGATCTTATCAATCTAAATGTAAATTAATTCCGTCCGCGATTGCAAAAAAGCAAATACAAATTATTTCCGAAAATTGTATTACAGAAACTGAAAATTGGTTAATTTTATTTTACAGGCATCTTTTTTAACATTTCTTGATGAACTTAAAACCATTGGAAAGATTATATTCTTTCTAGATTTACATGCTGCCAAATTATTCTCGAAATTTTTGTTAACAATGCTACAAACATTGTTTAAATAAAGTGTACCCGAAAAGTGTAACGTAATTTAAGCATCCAGGAATTTTTAAATCTATTACTATACACGGTGGGGCAATAGTGCATCCGACTTCAATATGTCGAGTTCCATGATAGCTAGGAACTTGATTTAAAAACATGAATAAACTAGATAAAAAAATTTATAACCGGAAATTATTTTCCAATATACAGGGTGAGCCATGATGATTCTACTGGGTCAACTAACATTTTTTTAAATGGAACGCCATGTCATAAAAAATGCTTTTTATAACAGACATTTTAACCTAAAGACAAAACTTTTATTAATGTTCTAAAAATTGAGGGCCGCGATATTTTTTTCTTGAAATTTATATATTTTTTGTGATTATGAGTAACCTGTCAATTTTAAAAATTGTGAGAGAATAGTACAATTTATTAGTATCCCCATTATACAGTGTATACCAAAAAGTTCACCTCGGAAGAGAATTTTTTTAATATTTGATTTACGAGAAAACTAATAGCGATCCTCTCTGCTTGTCTTAAGACTAACAAACTGTCAATCAGGAGTTGTCACGTGATATCCGGTATAGCTGAAATTAAATACTATTTTTAATAATTCCCAAAAATGGCATTATTTTTAAAATGTTTGGAGAAACATCATTAGGAAAAGTTGTTATCTACTTAGAGAAATATTTTGTTATCAAGTTTTCATTATGTTTGCTTAAATACTAACTAATGACCATCTGTGACTAACCGACGTTAATACTTTTCCAAAAACCGTTGATTAGTCTTAATGAAATCTACTTTGCATCAATACAAAAATCAATTCGTCTTTAAGAGCTTTAAAGTAAATTAGACAAAAAAATTTACAGCGATGTTCTTTCTCCAAAAAAGGCGATATTTAATAAAAATATAGTTATTTACTATTTCATTCCATGTTATCTAAATCTTTACTCTCTTAGTGGTTAATGTAGCTGAACACTTTATATATGTATATGCGGGGTGCCTCTGAAAGGATAGTTCAAAATTTAAGCGCTGGTTCGATACATCAAAATATAAAAAAAATTCTAAATACAACATTAATGAAAAAGTCACATTTCATGTATCCCAGAGTTTCTTGCTGCTAGTCAAATTTTTTTTCCATTGAAAACATGTTTAAGCGAAAATAGTATGAAATAGGAAAAACGTAAACTTAGACAATCTTCATAGTATGCATCTTTTAGAGAAAAACTAAATTTAGAGTTAAGTAATGACAGATAGTGAACATTTTATTAATTTTCTATGTTCTCCATAAGAAAGAAAAACTCATAATTTTCATGTGTAAGACTTGCCCTTAAAATTTGCCCTAATCTTTTAGGGACACCCTATATATTACTAGTTTACTGACAAAAAATATTTTTTTATAAATGTTTCATAATGTATTTGGTATTAATAATGTTTTTTGTTTGGTAGCTTTATTTTCATCAGCTAACGGGCCAAGGCTACATTCAAATAATCAAACAGGTACCTAATTATGTTAAGAGCATTTACCTGTTAAGTGTATTACATTATGTTTATACTTGAGTTACCGAACATACATAATTTATATAAATATTTAAATCGAATATCGCGTGAAATCACACAAATTTATGTATGATTTTGATGAGAAATTGGAATGCCGATCTGCCATTGGCACGCAAAAATGAGCGTGAATTCGTGTGGTATTTGAGTTAAATTTTAAATAAATTTCATTTGCCAGGTAACTGAAGTACAGACATAAATGTCCATTTTTAATATTTCCAACAATTACTAAGAAAATTATTATTCTATTAAATTGTATCACAAATATTAAAATTTCAATTGCAAAACAGAGATTTATTAATAACTGTTTTATAATACGTTTGGATACACGAAATTAATATTATTTTGTTGTATATGTTTCTATAAATATTTTCAGTGCTAAATCAAAATTGATTTGAAATAATTAGCTATTTGGAATTTGTAATTTAAAATGTTATTATAACGGTTAGAATGAGGTATAATAAATCGTATCAACTCAATTACTGTTGGTCATGGTCATTTAGCAATATTTTACAAATATAGTATTTAAATATTAAAATATGTTTCCATAATCATTTTGAAGTCTTTCAACCGCATTCCCATTCCACATAGGTATATCTTAAAACCCGTGCAAATTCTTTTGAGCAAACCATATTACTTCCACTTCGCTAAAAAAGTTTCTTTGATTTTTTCAGGGAGCTTCCTCCAGCTTAGTAGTAAAATTTGCCGATACTGAAAAGGAACGCCAACTAAGACGCATGCAGCAGATGGCCGGAAACATGAGTCTTCTTAACCCTTTCGTGTTCAACCAGTTTGGAGCTTATGGAGCTTACGCACAGGTAACCTTTAATACCTCCAAAGCACTCCTACGGATTCTTATGTATAAGGAATGTTCTTTGAAATTAATTCGCCATATTTAACAAATGCCTTACCAGTGCTCGATTTTCCTTTTATCTTTTAAGGCTAGACTAATTCTTGAATATATTAGGGTGATTTGCAATGCACTGTTTAAGTTTTTATCTTAATTAAGTTGTAAAGGATCAAGAATTTTCATAGACATATTTTATGTGGTCGAAAATACACCACGCGAAACTTTAAATTAGACCAAACAAGTTTGGAAAACGAGTAACAAGAATAATACCATTCTCTTATGGGGCAATTATATCAAAAAGCTAAATTGAGAGAGATTCTGTTAACTCTGCGCATTGATTTGTAGTTGTAGTAAACGGCATAAAATCGATTTTCAGAAAATGTGTAGAACGCTTGAAAGAATCCTCTACTGATGTTAGGTGACACAATGCAAAATACTGTATTACTATTTTGCGTCAATTTTTTTATGTTTGCTAATGTTATCATTTACTTGTCTCATGAAAGTTATTTATAAAACAGTAAAATAATTCCATTGTTACTGGGTGTCACTTTTTCAATGAGATGCGGAACATTTTTAGACTTGATTACTATCAACATATAAGGTAAATATTTCATATGTTATATAAATTTTACATACTTTATTTAACAGAACTTTTATTACTAAAAAGGCAAGTAATATTCCAGTATCATTGAAAGCTTTATAATTCTTATAAATACGGAACCAGAGATTTTCACAGAGAAATTAAATAATAAATTTATAAGTCTAGTTTTACCTCACTTTAATTAATAGAACTTCACGGGGCAATAATTATGTAATGGGTTTAATATTCTTGTAGTTTTAAACAGGAGCAACCGGTAGAATTAAAATTAGCAGTGCAGATTGTAAAGAATTTATGCAGTTCAGATGCGAATATTCTTGAAGAATTAAGTTTAACGAAAAATATTAAACTGGTAACCTAAATAATATAATTAATTATTTTAACTTGTTAATTTCTTAATACATTGCAACAGAAGATTTGTGAGTGGTATCATTTTTTGTGCAAAATTCGAAAATTTGTTTTATTAGATATCTAATTAGTCGGCTTCTTGTATATCTGAATAACCGGGTACTCGGATATCCAAAAACATTTTGCGATATTCAGAGTCGCTTTTGACCATTATTTGGATTTTCCATAGAACATCTCAACAAAAGATATAAGAAACAAGAAGTAAATCAATTGTCCATCGAAACAAGTAATTTAAATTTAAAGCTCGGTTGTTCAGTTTCTTATAGACTAAGAGCTGGCGGCCGCGGAGGTACTACGACATTACCTCCGGCTGGAATTTTGTGAAGTGGTTGGGGGGACCATGAGGAAGTGTCATCTGCAAGGATTTTGCTCAAAACCCCTGCAAAGGACACGTCAGACGACTCAAAAATGAAAAAATCCTTGCTCAAAAAATGATCATACCTCCGGCTGAAAATTTGCACATTACCTGTTTAAAAGTCACAGATAACGTATGTAAATCGTCAGACGTCTCGGTCGCTGCCAAAGGGGTGTCAGACGTCCTCAAAATTGTCATTTTTTTTCAAAAATTTTTTTTCTTACCTCCGTTTGACGTTTTAACATATTGCAACAGAGACCATTTTAAGCACATTTTAAAATCGTCAGACGAAAATACCGCTGCGAAGTCCCCCTACAATCTTCACAAAGTTCCGACCCACATGGAACGTATTTTTTTTTCGAAAAATTATTTTCATTACCTCCGTCTGACGTTTTTACATATTATCGTAGAGACAATTTTAAGCATATATATAAATCGTCAGACGAAAATACAACTGTGGAATTCCTCTGCAATGCCGCGAAAATCCAGCTCATTCACTCTTGGACGCGCTCCATATTTTCAATAATTATAAGTTTTTTTACTTTTCATCATTTATGTTCGAAAAGTTGGGCCGCAGGTATATAATAAATATGCTACATAGATGTGTATGTGTGAAAAGAATATATAAGTGCCGCGTAGGACCTAGCCTAGCCGTTATGCCTGCTGCGTATTTCCAGAGGGGGAGAGGAATAAGGGCCACAGGCTTAGACACGTTTAGTAAAGAAATGTCTGGAAGAGAGAATAATTTTTGTGGCAAATAAGTCAAAAATAAAATTTTAACGGGCGGCATAGTATTTTTTTAAGTTTTTTGAGTGATTTTGAAACAGAAAACTCTCTTGACATTTTTTCGACAAAATGAATCGTTTAGCTAGAAAAAATTCAAACAAATTAAAAAAAGTGAGTAGTCTCCAAACTTTAACTATTTTTTTTGTGGAGGAACACGAATTATTTTGTAATAGCCGTAATTTGTTGTAAAATAAAAAGTGAAAATTGTTATAAATTAGCCCATTCGGAAAAGAAAAGATCTCTCCCCATTTTTCGAAAAAATCAACTGTCTCGCCATGAAAAATTAATTGAAGTTTGGAGAATACCCACTTTTTCAATTTGTTTGAATTTTTTCTGGCTAAACGGTTAATTTTATTAAATAATGTCAAGAAAGTTTTTTCGTTTCAAAATGACTCAAAAAACTTAAAACATCTGAAAAATTTTCTTTTTGACCTATTTGTCACAAAAAATTCTACGTAATTTTGTGATTTTTCATCAAAAAACAATTGCGGACGATGCTCCACATCACCTAGAGCGCTCATCTTTGATCAAAATCTCTAGTTCATCGTCAGTAAAGTTTTTACGGGATGCCAAGTCAGAAAATAGCAAATTACTTTATTTTGAAATACCCCAATATGTAGTAATGTAGGCTGGATTTTCGCGTCTTAAAATTGTCTCTACGATAATATGTAAAAACGTCAGACGGAGGTAATGAAAATAATTTTTTCGAAAAAAAAATATACGTTCCATGTGGGTGGGAACTTTGTGAACATTGTAGGGGGACTTCACAGCGGTATTTTCGTCTGACGATTTTAAAATGTGCTTAAAATGGTCTCTGTTGCAATATGTTAAAACGTCAGACGGAGGTAAGAAAAAAATTTTTTTGAAAAAAAATGACAACTTTGAGGGCATCTGACACCCCTTTGGCAGCGACCGAGACGTCTGACGATTTACATACGTTATCTGTGACTTTTAAACAGGTAATGTACAAATTTTCAGCCGGAGGTATGATCATTTTTTGAGCAAGGATTTTTTTTCATTTTTTGAGTCGTCTGACGTGTCCTTTGCAGGGGTTTTGAGCAAAATCCTTACAGATGGCACTTCCTCATGGTCCCCCCAACCACTTCACAAAATTCCAGCCGGAGGTAATGTCGTAGTACTTCCGCGGCTGCCAGCTCTCCGTCTATTAAATCATGTGCTGGATTATACAATGATTTCATGCAATAGGTCGAAATTAAACTGGTATCTACGGCCCAGACCGATTGACACATATCAAGTTACAGGGGCATTATTTCTTTAACTTACAGATCCACTATTCCAACTGATTATAATTATTATAGTAAAATTCCAGCGATCACCATTATCCTGTATTAATATGATTAGCCTATTATATTTATCACGAAATACGCAGACATTTAAACAGAGTCTTGTCTTTTATCAGTGGTTTATGTCTTTAATAATGCACGTACCCAACATTTACCCTAAAATTAACTACTAATAAAATATAGTGTTCTAAAGTGGTTGCGTGACTTTAGTTACGAAATTGGGGAATAATCCTAAACCCTTGGGAAATTCCATCTGTAATTTATATCATTATTTTTTTAGTGTAGATGCGTTCGATAATGTAGCATTCATGAAAAATACACATAAGTTAACAAGGGGTGATCTTGTGACGTTTTAGATTTCCGTGTATCGTATGGTATGCACATTATTTATGCAGGAAGTTTCCCCAATAAATACTGCTGAAAAAATAAATTTAGTTAAAGTTATGTACTACATTTTATGTGCTTGGTTTTTACATATTATAAATAAATTTTTATAATGTGGCACATTTCCCATGAACTGAGACAACAGAGATACATTTGTAAAAGAACCAGAACCACTCTAAATTGTCTAAATAAGTTAAGATCCACACATATACCAATTGAAGTTGGTTGGGCAAGTAGCTTAGGGAAGGTAACACAACAAAATAATTACAGATTATTTTTGTAGACAATCACATCAAAGCTTAAAATATTTTCCTAACCGCCAAGTCACCGAAGCAACCCCTGGAAATTCCTAGCATTTTGTGTTGGGTAGAAAGAGACGAGGCCCTACAGTTTACTGTAGAGTCTGAACCACATTTAGGGCATCGACAATTCCCTGTCCCATCTTAGTCCGAAACAAATTACAAATAAAATTTCTAACTTGCTCTAGGGTGGACGACATTCATTAAGACATACTGCTATGAAAACTGGGAGTTAACAAATCTGGACTGGTTTGTGATCAAAAACTGTTTTCTAATACCTGACTCCATAACATACGAATTTACTGCCAATAAAATACTCCTAAGAGTACTCAAAAAAACTTGTTTTCCATTCAAAAATATTTAAGAACAATAATGCCTTCTTCTGAATCATTTAAATGGTTCTGCCCATCCTTATGTTTGCATATTAATAACTTTGAGTTAGATTCATAATACTCTTGCAATATTCTATCTATATCAGAAACCAAAATCAGGACAGCAACTTGATTAAAAGTAATTAGTTAACTATAGGTAATATAATTTTACAAATAAATTTATTACTTCCTTTTGAAATTGTAAAAATGAACGTACCTTTCAAATTGTTTGTGTTAAAAAATTAGTATGGCAACAATGTACTAGATAAAGATGGTATTTATTTTATCCTAAAAGAGATTGCAGCGAAATATAAACCCGTTATAACCTAGGAATTCAATTAAAGACAATCCAAAGGGACAAAAGGAACTTGAAGTAATAAGAACGGGATTTTTTCTGGACTTTGGCACAAAAATGATTTGACACACGTGTTTCTCATCATAGAAAGCACCACTGAAAAACTTTAGATCTACTAAGTTATCCTATTTACGTTGTGGATAATATGACGAGTTAGTATATGGTGTATAGTTAAGAAGTGTTTTGTGCTTAAATAAAATTATTTTATATAAGATATCTTTACTATACTTAAAATTGTGAAAACAAATCTGTTCTATAGTTATTTTCTTGTAGCATTTCATATTGTTTTCTTGCACTTTATTTAGGTATTAAACCACTGTCCTACTGAAATTAGTAAGACGTTGGTTATTTTGGAAAAATATTTTTACCTTAATGAAAATCACAATCGTCACAGCTAATGAACAGTTTCGTAAATATTTGTACGGATTTGTTTTGCTTGTTTTCATATTTTTACGGGCTACCCAATTTGCCATTTTCATTGAAACCGACATTTTTATTTTCATTTCAATAAAAATGGCAAATTTGTTAATCTCGCCTATGCGTTTAAAATTTATTCCAATTTGACTTCAACACAACAAATTTAACATATTCTATAAACACGCTACCTAATACAACTAAATTAAAAATCGAATCAACAATCCGGCTCGAAGGACCAATGGTGCATTGTAATGATTTTATTTTTGAGAAAAATCCAAAATGTTAATGCAAAAATTTGGTAGCCCGTAAAAATATGAAAATAAACAAAACAATTATAAATATTTACAAATAAATGTAAATTTTGTTATAATATTGTATACTAAGATTTGTTTTGTCTAGTATTAAAACATCAACTTCTTATCTCGCAATAATTGTTCTTCCATACCGAATATTGCCCAAAATGTAATTTTTCCTTAAACCATGAATACGAAATAATTGTTTTACTGTTTACAGCAGCAAGCTGCAATAATGGCAGCTGCAACAGCACAAGGAACATACATTAACCCAATGGCAGCGATAGCAACACAATTACCACACGCAACAATAAATGGAATGGCGAACTCAGCATTACCTCCAACGTCAGGTAATTTTTTTTATACAATATCAAAAATGAAAATTATTAATATCAAATTTCTTTTGATTACGAGAGTTTTAGTTATATTAAATACACAGCCTGTGTTACAATTCATCAATACACCTCAATATTTTGTTATTACTTCCTCACCCTCAAAGTGAGGAAGTTATGTATTCGTGAGAAAATTTTGAAAATTTTCATTGCATTTCTGGACGAATCTCGACGAATTATGACGATACAGAAAATTTCAGACAGAAAAATTTTTCTGTCCATGTGTCTGTCTGTCTGGTTCGCGATAGTAGCTACAGTTTATGAGATAAAGCTTCCACATTCCAGAGGTCAAGGAAGCAATTGAGTTCGTTGATGAGTAAAATCGGTCCCAATTTTTGAAACGTAAAAAAGTGTGACTTTTTTTGAAACGTCAAAATGACTTTTTTGAAACGTTTGTGACGTACTTCGCTGTTCTACACAAGATCAGAAGTGTCACTTTGACGCCCAACACTACGGCGGTGCTCACAGTATGGATATCTCGGGCGCCAGTTTCTGTTTAGAGTGCAGAAACACCACTTTACTCTATCGGCGAGACGATAGAGGCCGGGCAACTACAGTGAAGAAACGGATAAGCCAGGGGTCGAGAAAAGGTAACTTACACACTACAGTTAATGAAACGACTCTTATTCAATATATTTACATTTATTCTACACACTAATTATTATTTACACTTTATATACACCTTAGTAACTACAACTTATACTACAAACGGTCTTAATTACAGGCGAGCGGGAACAGTAAGCGGGCGTACAAGCAGTGCGACACGGTAATACGGTGATTAAGCAGTGAAAAAGGTGACCAACAGTAATGAATCGGCCATAAGCAGACGACGCACGGATACCAGGAGGGGAAGCAAGCGGTAATACAAGCACACTATGACTATGACTTACTATGGATTTTATTTACTATACCTTTATTTACCAAACCTTAATACCTACTTCCGTATCCTGGGCTGCTTCCTCTCTGGAGCGGTCGGTGTCGGGATGTCTGGTAGGTACTGGCGGCAGCAACGTACTGTCCTGGATGCTCTGAAAAATCCTCAAGCTACTAAACTCTGCCAAAAGCAGAAGTAGGATGAGACGCGGTAGTCATGCGCGGAATATGGCAATACGTCACCTTTACGAAAAATCCCGAATTCAATTTAAATACCTATACCTTTATACTCACAACGAGATTACTTATTATGCTGGTCGGCGTGGTTCTTCAGTCAGCAGCTAGACGGAAACTGACTTGTTTGAAAAATCCTCAAACTACTAAACACTGCCAAAAGCAGAAGCAGGACGGCGCGGTAGTTATGCGCGGAATATTGCGACTACGTCACCTTTTACGGAAAAATTCGCAATCAAATTCATATACCCATGTACCTCTATACTCATAAGATTACTTACTGTGCTGGTCGGCGTGGTCAGACGAAAACTGATTTGTTTGTTTCCAGTCTCGGGGTCCTTTACGGTAGGGCGGGCACAGGAGTGCCGGGGACAATATGCGCGATTCGCGTTTCACGAATCAGACAAATAGCACCTAGTTACATAATTTAATTCTATAAAATAATCACTTCGTTACACGTTGAAATGTGACTTTTTTGAAACGTAAAAAAATGTGACATTTTTGAAACGTCAAAGTGACTATTTTGAAACGTCAAAATGTGACCTTTTTGAAGCGTAAAAAAATGTGACTTTTTTGAAATGTCAAAAATTGCTTTTATTATAAACTCCACCACACGTCGAGTTTTACTACGGTGAGGAAGTTCTGATCCCTAAGTAATTGGCAGCGGTTTTTTTTACATACATATATCTGATTTTTATCTTGATATTATTGTAAAACTTATGTTTCACAAAAAGGACAGTCTTTAAACATAAAAAAAGTACAGACGAACGGAAAAAACAACCAAAAATTGGTAAAAGGTATTATAGTAAAAGTTACTAAAAATTTTATTGCAAATTCATGTTTAGAATGCTGAAATTAAAATATGCAAGTTGTAAAAGGACGTTAATTTTTTTTCAATATAATTAAAAATATGAACACCCTGTATAATTCAAGTTACTATTGAATTAAAAACAATGCAAATACAAACAATTTTTTTTAATAAAATTTGCCTCCATATCATATCTAAACGCTGTAATAAGAATAATTCATTTTTTTTAAATTGGTTTATAAGTAATTTGAACATTTCAAGTACGAATCTCAAAACATTTTTTTTTATAAAATTTTATCCTAATATACTGAGCTATTAAACGAAAACCAGATATCCATAAAAACAAAAAAAATTATTGAGGTTTACTGATAAATGTGAAATATTTTATATATATTTGATGCTAGATTTTGTTTTCTATATCCGGACTGATTTTCGAATGTGACAAAGATAAACTTTTAATTTTGTCCTGAGTGTGACCAATTTGTATGGTCAAAACGTCAACAGAGTTTAATAAAGTTTTTCAATTCGATTGACCCTCCTCCCACTATCAAGGAAAATACCAGTTTACATCAGTCACCAATTAATGAAAAAAAAAGTATAAATAGTTGAAAATAAAGCTTGGACATACCTACATTATTTGCATTACTCTTTTTATTTTAGATGTGCCTGTTGGTGCTGGCTCAGGGCAGCCCGTGAATGGCACAATCCCCAGTTTACCCTCCCCTACAATGCCAACGTTTAACATGGCGGCACAAACGCCAAACGGTCAACCTGGAGGTCAAGAACAAGTATATACGAATGGAATCCCTCCTCAAACGTATCAAGCCCGTAAGTGTCTATATTTGTATATTTGTATATTTTTCTCGTAATGTCCAGAAAAATGTGCATCAAGATGTGATAAAACTTTTAATTTATCGTAAAGAAAGTACATGTTTTTTTTTTGCTTTAATTCCATTACTTCAGCTAAAACTTCCCAAGCCAAGCTTGGAATATCAAAACGACGATATTGAATGTGCTATGCACATTTGTATATAAAAAGAGTAATTTTTAAATTGTAACAGTATTTTAGAAATGCTCTATAATTTTTATAATCAAATTGAAACAAATTCATCTCTTTCGAATTTCAAAAAGTGTAATCGCAGTAAAAAAGACGAAATTTAGATGTATGTATGTATCTGAAAAGAAGATAAAATGATTCAATACATGTCGAAAAATTGGATTTAATGATGGTTAATGTGGCAGAAATTCAAGAGACACTGAAAAACTCTACAGACTACGTTAGCTTGAAAATCCATAATGAATAATAGATTTTCTCTTACGTTTCTCAATTATATAGGACCGTATAATAAATTAAATAACCAACTATATTTAAATTTTAGTGTAACGAGCTTCCAGCTTTATTATATGTTCGCTTCGGAAAGATGTGTGATTTCAGCAAGCAATTAACCAAATCGTGCAGTGCAAGAATAGTTTCAAATTATTTAACATCATTTTTGGACAAAACTGAATTGGAATTAATGATCACTTGGTTGACCTGCTCTGTCACCTGATTGTCCCCACTTTACTTTTTCTTGCGACGTAATTTTAAAACTACGGTTTACGAAGAACCAATACAAGAAATGGCCGATTTAAAAAATAAAGTATATGCCAGTTGCGTAGTATTTAACCGACTTCTTTTGGTGGAAAACCTAAATGTCGTTGTGATGTGTGTATTCGAAACGGAGAAGAAACTTAAAAAATTTCCTAAATTCCTATTTTTAAATAATTTTTCGTTTTCTTTTTTTGTTATTTTGTTTTTATTATATTAGCATTGTTAATAGATACGTTACAAATATTTCACAGTTTGGCAGTCCTCACTTAAATTTTTCGATTGATTTACAGTATTTTATCGCTTAGTAATTTTATGACGCATCTCAGGTAGTCATTTTGCGAAAATCAGTGACGGAATCAGCTTGTGTGCGAACACTTTAATATTTTCATGTGTAAAAACAATATACAATACCAAATAGACAGTATCTTACCCCATACTTTTGTCGGGTGATTTGTGTAATATCCATGATTTGATATTAGAATCTAGCGCCTGTCATTAAAAAATCCATTTGTAGCTTGAAAACGACCGTACCACTTCTACAGACGTAGTTACGTCTGTAGAAGTGGTACGGTCGTCTTCAAGCTACAAATGTAGCTTTAAAACATTCGATTTTCGTTTACACAAGATAATTTTTGTGCAGTATTTTCAATAATGGTTTTTTTGGCTATAATTTATTGGTCTAAAATAACTACGTGTATATTTTGAATCAAGTTCTGTGCCATTAAACCCTAGTTCCGGGTTGTTTTATATCCACCGAACCACGGTTATTTCGCCAAAGACTCAGTCCAGAAATGTTTACACAACAACACAATAAAACGGTTAAGACTCTATGTATCGAAATGCAAATGCAAACTGCTGATCGCAGGACCGCAAGCTTAAAGATCACATGTGTCTTCATTTGAGATGTATAGAAGTGGTGGGGGTTCTGTTTTATACGTATGTCTGCTTGTTCATTTATTTGAACTGCGATATATTGTAGGCGTTTACAATTTATAATAAGTCTTTTACAAACGATCCTACATGCAATTTAGTGATTTGGTATATAGTTTTAGGTAATTCATATAGCATTAATTAATTAATGAAAGTTTATATGACTTTTTTAGTAATTAAGTACTAAGCTTCTACATTTAAGAAATGACAACACAGCTTATATTTGTAACATGACGGCACACACATATAAAATTCAGTGTTTTGTTTCTTCACTGTTTCAATTAATTGCGCAAGTACAGTTGAATCAATGAATCTTGACGTGCACGTCATAACTTAGAAGCTACCATACTTATTACAACTGATAAAAAGGTGTGGTCAAATGAAATCACTGCCAGGCCCTGTACTGGCAAGTGAGATCTAATGTGGTTGGAGTTATGACTTACACAACGTTTTATGTCTTTACTTTATTTATTTTATAACCCAGTAAACGTTTATCGCAGGTATTGAAGTCACACATCCCCCATACGACACGCATTTCTTAATTAAATAGACAAAGACATAAAATTAGTTTGTTGTCTCTTCCAATTGCAGATATTTGTGACATACACTCCAAGATTCATTAATTTAAGTGCATATGAATGCATTGTATTTTGCAGGGAATTAGTAATATATTAATAAAATAACATGAGAGAAAGTTATTAATTAATTCCTAAAAAAATCGTGTACCATGATATTTCACAATATTTATTCTTATTTTATTAATTGTACGTGTGTTGTACGTAAGCCCCCAATTGGAAAGACTACCTGAGATGCGGTCTTTATACTTGACAGAGTTTTAAAAATAAAGGAAAAGATGTAAAGGCGGAATGAGTTATTGCATGATATTTACAAAAATAATGAAAATTAGTTGTAAAGTAAACTACTATTACCCTACTGGTTTATTTAATGATAGTAAAATAAAAACTAACATTTTAACAAATGTAATTACTTTGACAAATGTGTATATTGTGCGTCTATATTTTCCATTACTTACTAATATTACAGCAATCGTAATATTAAATGACACTCAAGTTTAGTTTTAGCAATAATTATGGAATAATTCTATAGTTATAAACACAAGGAATTTGCATGTCATGGCGTAGATATTTTTTTTTTTATTTTTTGCATATAGTTATACATTCGTAAGTACCGCGAGCCGCGAAATTTTCGGAATATAGTTATTAGGATTAAATTTTATCTCTGGGATGACATCCAAACTCCCTATTCCTATTTATAGCATAAATAGTCTTAGGTTATATACATACCGGGTGCAACAGGATTATGGGACGCCCCCTTTTCTCCTTTAGTTTTGAAGACAATTGATTGAAATTTGGGATAACTTATATACATAAAAAGCAGCGCTCTTTGACCAACAAGTGATTTTTTCACTTCCGGTTATGCCGGAAGTGACATTAACTTTCGATTTTTAAATGTAACACCCTGTATATTATTGCATTTTTGAATTCTGCATAATTTTCTGAATCCAACGATACCAAATAAGTGAAGTTTCAAATGTCAATATTTTTTATAATATAATTTTTAGTTTTCCATTTAAATGTGCCATGATGGTTCCGATTTATTCTAAATGACCCATGTAATGCTAAAAAAATCGCAATCCCGTCAAAAATACTAAATACTTACGTGATTTATGAGCAAATAAAGTGCATCAAAATGGTTTTTGGGGAAAAACTCAATTTTTTCATATGGAACCATATTGGTACCGTAGTACCATTTATTAGTACTATTAATAAGTAATTTATTCATATGTCGTATTAAAATATGCGATAAATACAAACAAAATTACAGCTAAAAGAAAATAAGAAAATACAATTTTGTCGTAATTATCTTGTTATACATAAGGTGGCTTTGGAATGCAAAAAAATGAACACAAAACCTTACCACAGTTGTTCAAAATGCTGCCCATTAACGTCAATGCACTTCTGAACTCACATAGCTGTTTTTCGAAGAACCTTCGCCAATTGCTGGGCCGTTATGCCATTAATTGCGCGTCTTACTCGTAGCTCTAGGTCTTCACGGGTTGTGGCGGTTGCGTAGACAATATTTTTTTATATGACCCCAAACCAAGAAATCAAGGGGAGTTAAATCAGGTAAACCTTGGAGGCCACCTCACAGGACCATTCGTCGAAATTACATTTTCTCCGAATCTCCGTTGAGGGTAATCAATTACTATCCTTGAATTGTGGGGAGAAGCGCCATCTTGTTGGAAATACATTCCCTGTCGTAAATGGAAAGGTAATTCTGCTAAACTGTTCTCAATTTCATTTTGCAGAAATCTCAAGTATCTGGCACCAGTCAGGGGTCCTTCAAATATTATTGGACCAATGATTCTACTACCGATTATTCCAAGCCAAACATTGAAACCAAACAGCACTTGAAAGTTACCCTCCCGTAATAAATTTTGATTTTCTTGTGACCAACATTTTGTATTTTGTCGCTTAAATAATCCCAAATTTGTAAACCTAGAATCGTCCGAAAATAAAATCATTCTCAAAAAATCATTGCTTGGCTGCACGTTATTCTGCAAAATCTAATTGTAATATTCCATCTTACGTTCGTAATCGTGTTCGTACAAGTGCTGGTGCAATTGGTATTTAAAAGATTGATGGTGGTATTTGTGCAAAATTCGGCTTACTGTTTGGTGAGTGATTTCCAATTCAAACCCAATTTTCCTTAAAGAAACAGTCTTATTAACTTCTACTCGAGCCAAAACATTAATTTTCTTTCCTTTTTTCAAGACGATTAAAATAGTTTCTCGCTGTCTATCAGAATATAGTTCGGCATAAAGGTGTCTGGCCGCAACGGCATTTTTTCTACATTCCCCATAAATAATTAACATGTCCACTTTTTCATCTCTTGGATAAATTTGCGGCATTTTGAAAACAAGAATTTTAAACAATTTTTAAAGACACAATAAAAACATCGGTAAATCAACAAATGTTTGACAAGCTAAATATTTCATTGTTTTCAAAACCACCTTAGTTACTTCTTAACATTTAATTAGAACAAAATTGTATTTTCTTTTAGCTGTAATTTTGTTTGTATTTATCGCACATTTTAATACGGCATATGAATAAATTCCTTATTAATAGTGCTAATAAATGGTACCACACTGGCACACTTAAATGGAAAACATTTGAAATGTCACTTATTTGGTATCGTTAGATCAGAAAATTCTGCAGAATTCAAAAATGCAATAATATACAGGGTGTTCTATTTAAAAATCGAAAGTTAGTGTCACTTCCGGCGAAACCGGAATTTAAAAAATCACTTGTATGTTAAAAAGTGCCGCTTATTATGTATGGAATATCCCAAATTTCATTCAATTATCTTCAAAGCTAAAGGAGAATTCTGTTACACCCGGTATATGAAGAATACTGTTTAAAACGTGTCTCTCAAAGTATTCGTTTCCTCGACCAGTTGTTCATATGCTGTAAATTTTTACATGCGCCCAGAAACTGATTTATACAATATTCGATTACACTGATCATACACGGATGAATTTTTAACAAAAATTTTAATATGTAAATGTATTTTTTAAAAAAATACTAAAACTATTATTACACATTTTTTTGGACAATCTGTAATCATATTTAACACAAGAAAAAATAAGAACCGAATTACTTGATATATAGATGCGCTACATCTGTCCATTCCAGCGCAAGGGTTGCCAAATGGAGAAGCGGCGATACAACACCCAGCGTATCCAGGAATGCAACCGGCGTATCCAGGAGTCGGTAAGTTGCCATTTTCCTCCCATTATTTGATTATTGTCTAGATGAACGTATGTGTAAAGGGTGTATATTTATCTATATGTTATAAATGTAGCTTGATATCACCTAAATGTTTGATGTTACACGAAATTTAATGTTCGATGTTGTTGCTTCATATTTTATTTATACACGACATTTATCCGTTTTAGGTTTAGATTTTGTTATTCTATTGTTCATAGAATAATGTTTGTATCGTCACAAAATAGTTTACGTTAGCACTAGATTTATTATTCATGTACTAATGCATTAAACCCAACATAATTATTTAGTAAACTTTGATAGTAGCAAAGATTATAAATAGTAGTAACGTTTTCACAAACATTCATACAAATTGATGATGTAAGGTAATCATTATTGATTCAAAATATCGTTTATCTACATTCTATATAAGTTAAAAATAAAATGTATTTCTAGAAAATGGATACAAATGTAAATACACGCATTAACGTGGAGAAAGTCATTTTATTATAAACATATTTAATAAGTAAAGTTTACGAGAAATAATAGAACCAGGTTTATTTTCAAATATTTTGCATTAATTTTAAAACGCGAATTATATAAATTTAAATATCTATTCAAATAAAATATTTAATTTTATTTTGTTCACATAATAACTATAAGTTTTTAAACTTTCATGTGACTAAAACCGAAACCAAACGTTGTCCATAAATAAAACCTTATAAGGAGGACGAATATATACAATGACGATAGAAAAAAATAATAATATATGTACAGTTGGAATATATACACGCACACAAAAATGTCTAATTTAATGTAAAATCATTAAAATTGTAAAAAATATTTTAATGTTTTCCAGTATTGCGCACGAATATGTAATAAAACAAAATCTAAATAATATTTAAAATAAATAGTAAAGGAATGTAGTAAAAAGTAATGTTTAAATTAGGTTTCTTTTAAAATATGTATCAGGAGTAAAATAATTAACTTCAATTATGTTTCAGAATTTACGTGTATTTTTCTACATTTTTCCATTTTTCCAAGCAATACATAAAAACATTAATTAATTATAATAATACCCTCGACGTAAACAAATAAATACAATTAACTATGGCAATACAGAACTAATTATTATTTACTTGTGTAAGTTACATACAGGGTGGCCCAACCAAAAGTAGTCACCATGAATAACTTTGGAGATAAAATTTTTTTGAAAAATTGGTGAAACACGTCGACCTTGTTTCCAAGGGGGACATATTTTAATGTAATACTTGTATACCTATGATAATCCCTCTACCCTACACGGCCAGTCACCCCATCAAAAAATGTAAATGGCAAAGAGAGTCGAGTGATACATCTTTTGAAAGATCTTTCAGTTCTCTACATAACTGTGTATTTTTTTAAACTTTTGTCGATTCGTTCCTGAGAAATAATTTTTTCATTATTTTAGGTTCGGGAAATAAAAATAAAAGAAGCAGTTTAAATTATCGTATGTATTGTTCAAAATGACCCCCACCGACTTCCATACAGTAATATAATCTGTCTTGATATTTTGTACGAACATTTCTGAACACATCTGGATTTTTTCACGTAACTCTTCCAGAAATGCGGGTCTTGTTGCAAATAACTTCGATTTCAAATGTCCCCACAGAAAGAAATCCAAGGGAGTTAAATCGAGTGACCTAGCGGGCCACTTCACAGGACCTCTTCTTCCAATCCATCGCTCAGGAAACCGATTATCCAAAAATTGACGGACTGCTATAGCAAAATGTGGGGGTGCCCCATCCTGTTGAAAAAACAGTTCGCCCTCTAAAAGATTATCGTCTTCTTCGAGGATTTGGGTAATCATTGGGTCGATGTTATTTTCTAACAGATCGAGGTACCTTTCGCTATTTAAATTGTCAGGAATAAAGAACGGCCCGACAATGTGATCCCCAAAGATGCCAGCCCAAACACTTAACTTCTGAGGCCTTTGGGTATGAGTTTCCATGAACAAATGTGGATTGGTTTCACTCCAATACCTACAAGTGTGCCTGTTTACCTCCCCATTTAACTGAAATGTCATTTCATCAGAAGAACACGTATTGTACAGTAGATTGGCATTACCGTTTAATTTTGTTCACTAAAAATCTCACAGAATTCAAGCCGACGCACGATCGGAATCATCTTCGTTTAATTCGTGTACCAATTTAAATTTATATGGATGACATTTGTAGGCCTTTACAATTCGATGAACACTGCTTCGTGATACACCGGAAGCCTCAGCTACTTTCCTGATCGATTGACTATTATCCATCTGCAAATAACCCAGAACTGCCACTTCGACTGCTTCATTCCTAATCAGTCGCTGAGGTTCATGCTTTTTGTTTTCGACAGAACCTGTTTCCATAAATTTTGTCAAAATTGTAAAACATGCTGAGAACCAACCCTTCTATCCGGGTGATTTCTATTGAATATGCGCTCCGTAGCTCTAGCACAATTATCGGTTTTAAAATAAATGCTGACAATTTCTATTCTCTCCTGAAGGGTATAAACCATTTTGAGAACTCACTCTGGTAAAATGTATTTTCGATTTAAAATTGGTTGTGAACAAATTAATGTTCAAGGACTATCAAATACTTATGAGTCTTTTATTATTCTAAAACTAAACCGACAAGGAAAGTGGTTTTTTGTCGAAGAAACTCGTGTTGATTTGAGAGCACTAAAAAATGTAGTTTTTTTATAAATTCCAATACCCAGTGCTGTGTATTTTAGATTTTTTAAACAATTTCGATTGTGTGTAATCATCAAAAATAAAATTATTTTCCTTAAAAAACGAATCGATAAAAGTTAAAAAAAATACACAGTTATGTAGGAAATTGAAAGACCTTTCAAAAGATGTATCACTCGACCCCCTTGCCATTTGAATTTTTTGAGGGGGTGGCCATGTAGGGTAGAGGGATGATAATAGGTATACCAGTATTACATTACAATATGTCCTCCTTGGAAACAAGGTCGACGTGTTTCATCAATTTTTCAAAACATTTTTATCTCCAAAATTAGTCAGGGTGCTTACTATTGATTGGGACACCCTGTATAACTATATTTGCTTATAAATCTAAAACACTGAAAACAGTACTAATAGAATGTAAATTCAGTAAATGAATTTAAAATCATAAATGTGCTATAATGCGTAAGATTAACAGCATAGATTTTCTATTATTCACCTTGTTATTTTTTTATCCCTTGTACCTAAATTATCCGGCATCAAATAAGCTACTGTATAAAAGCATAAATTCAAAAAAAAAAAACTAAAAACTTCTTCCTTGTTAGTCTGACACAAACAGAAGTAATGATACTGTACAAATTATTATGGATTAGTTATTTAGTATTACATTTTTGAAGTTACTGTGAAAAATAGACATTTGTCCGAAATTTAAAATATGTAGTTCTTAATAAAATATCTTATCAAAACTGTATATAAACTGTATATCTTGAACTGATTTCTAGATGTGAATACCTCACATACATTTCGCCACTTAAGTTGGCTTTATCTGGAGATGATTAAAGAAATATAACTAGCACGTCACTAATGTATTGCAATACCTACATAAAATACACCAATTTTTCGGATTTGACCTACCAGTCACGTTCGGCAGACTAATTTAATTTTTAATTCATAGTATACATCAAACGGAAGACGATAATGTGTTTGTAATTTATTTTTAAGCCGGAGAACTTTGAAATATTTCTCTATAAAGATGGCCAGCGAGAGATATTATAATGATTTCTATTATGTAAAGTTAAACGACTCGTAAAGTTCAATTCATGCTCATTCTTTCAGAGATATATTCGAGATATTGTCCGGAGTAAAATTAATCAATGTGTTATCATCTTAATCGATTTTTTAAAAACAAAAAAAACTACGTTAAAATAACATTTTGTGTCGAAAGACGCATTGTTTCTGATAATTATCGTGATAAATGAAAAATCAATGCATTGTAGCCAAAAAATTTTAGAATATAATTTTCTCAAAATGAGTATCCTACAAACTCTCGTAATCAGAAATTACTAACTCTAGAGCAAATCTCATACGGGAGTGGATGAAATAAACTTGATGTAAAAGATTGTCGGCCCCTGCCTGACTGGAAAATAGCATTATCCAACGACGAAGATAAACCCAATTTGACAATAACGCTTATGAAGTTACATAACAAATAATTTACCGAAAAGTAAAATTCTGTTATCCTCGAGCAAAAAAATGGTTGTTACTGGCGGTGTTGAGCCACGTCAAAGGCAATAGCTATCTCGAATTTGAGTGCAGTCGGTTAGATACAGACACAAGTCTTATTTTCCATGTAAGTGAAATTCAAGAACACAATTTGAATAATTATCCTGTAGTTGTTGAGTCTCCTGATACAACTGTATTGATTATATTCATTTATTTATTTATTTATTTAAACTACCACCACTCAACAAGTCCAAAAACCCAATTACAGGGGATGCAACTTTACATTACATCTATATTGCAACAAAACTTAAACACTAATAGTTATACTAATACACTTAAACACTACTTTTGTGTAATGTATAGTGAAATAAAGTAAACTATCAATTTTTAGAAACAATTTAAGGTAATCTGCATACAACAGAAGTTTTGAGTATTTTATTACATCTACCACATCATTAATAATATAAAAAAATAAAAGTGGGCCCAGGTTTGAGCCCTGGGGGACCCCTGAGGTTGCAATATATTTGTCAGATGCATTATTGACACAAACATATTGGAGACTATTTTTGAGATAATAAGGTTAGTGAGAAATTATAAGTATGTTACAGTTTCTTTAAAATAAGATTGTGTGAGACCTTATCAAAAACTTTTGCAGCATATATATATAAGTAACATCCACCTGAGAATATGCTTCAAATGAGCAAGAAGTGTATTCAACGAAATTCGATAAGTTAGACGAAGTTGATCTCCCTTTGTAAATGCCTTGCCGAGATGTTGTTATTCTATTGCTTAAAGAATGGAAAATATATTTACATAGTATTGTTTCATAAACTTTAGCGATATTTGGTAGGACAGGAATAGGGCGATAGTTTTTCTGATTTACTATCTGATTTGTGTATTGGACAAACCCTAGCAACTTTTAAGCAGCTTGGGAAACATCCTAATTTCGGCGATAGATTAAAAAGCCTCAGTATGTTAACTGAACACTTTGAAAACTTCGCATTAAAGCTGAGTTATAGGATTTTACGGACAGAACAACATCTGTCATTGACCATCGACGTTACCTGTCAATAAATACTTTCGTAAATAAATTAGAATATAACCTGTGTTACCTACTATGTGATGCCGTGTCATCTCTGTTCGGAATTGTCAAGAAATCTTCATGTCAAGCTTTGAAGAGTATGTTGAAGCTAGTTCTTCGTTTAATTGTCGTGATGTGTGTGGTTGCGTATTTCAATGGCTACACAAGCAGTGAAGGCCTTTCTAGCTGCTTTATATTATTAAAAAAAATGGTGGAAAACAGCGTATTTCGGTAAATTCTTTGAAGTATCATTTGGCAATCGAAAAAAGTCTGTACATTGAAAAGTTGCCTTCATCGCTGCTAGCATTACTTCAACACGTACATGGAGCCTGCTTGATCAAATGAGTTACTCAAACTATTAATGAATCAATACAATCATGGAAGCCAACAGAAAGTGGCTTGATTGAGAATAATGAAATATTAAGCGAATTATTTCGAAAATAATATGTCATATGAAATCTTTGGCAATTTCTCTTGCTCTTGTGCTGGAAATCATCGCATCGTGATCACTTGAAACTTGCTCATGCCATTTAATGAACTTGTATTGCTGCGATGTTTGTCGTTCCCATAGTTCTATAAATAAAGCTTCTGAAATTGCACGTAACAGAAATGAAAATCTGGTTGTTAAAGCTGTCTCATTAAGGTATCAATAATAAAATATTTTACGTAATCGTGCTTGTATTTTTTTTTGATTTCTCCTTATTCATAAATTATTTTCTCAAAATAAAATTAACAAAAAAATCAACTGATTTTAACTTTTAACTTCAACCTTTACTTTGTTAAACAGTCAGGCTGTAGGGAATGAGCTACAACGCTCGGAATATTTGCTCTAGAATCAGAAATTTTCAACAAAAACAGTTTGTGAGGCACCCATTTTAAAGAGAAAGCCGTTCTTTACAACTTTTGTTTAAAACTCTTTGGCTACGATACATTGCTTTTATATTTACAGGATAAGTATAAGAAACGATACGTCTTTCGAAATGAAAAAATGGCATTTAACGTAATTTTAAAGAAATCGAATAACAAGAAAATGCATTGACTAATTTTACACCGGACAACATATCGAATATGTCCCGAAAGAATCTTGAACTTTACGAGTCATTTAAATTTACATAATCGAAAACATTACAATATATCTCGCGGGCCATAATAGACGAATATAAAAGAAAATAAAAAACACATAGTCACTTCCATTTGATGTATACTATGTAATAACTTTGGAGTGACGTTTGTGACCTTGGTATAAATACAAAATTTATTTAACTTTAAATTCCAGAAAAACTGCGGAGTTACTAGTTAATGAACCTTAAAATGCATCAGATTATCTCTAGATTCAACAACGTTCAGATTTACACATGTTAATGCCTCGACTGCATTCTTAATGCCTTTAATTTACAGATCGGCAGTCTTGGGTCTCGAAAAATTCAAGAAATTGTCGAGTGTGTATTTGAAAACATTTTGCAACCACATTCGTATTTGAAAGAAGTTAGTCGTTTGTTAGTTTTTCACACGATCTGAAATAAACTAGCGCGAAGTTGATGTAGACTTCAAAAGCACCACTTTTCTCCAAGTGATATGTAGAGTAGTTAGTTTTTAAAACATGATTTGTAACATGTGATAAATAAAAAAAAGGTGAATTTTCGTGTTACAAGAATTATTTCTTTAAATTCAATTTCGAAGATTAAGCTTGTACCTTATTTGAAGGGTGAGGCTCTGATCGAAATTGGAGGGCAAGAAGTAGAATCTAGAAGCTTATGAAGCTTTAAGAAGCTTTAAGTCGACGTTGTAGTAAGCTTTATGTAAAAATATATCAGTTTGTATCTTTACCCTACAACCAATCTAGCATTTAGAGTCACTTCATAAAAACACAAGTAATTGCATTTTATATTCTTTATAAAAACCACTACAATATGTTATGAAATTATTTCCAAATTAACTATGCAAATCGTCGATTATTTTTATTCGTATTTGTTTGCATCAATAAACTCTTTTAGTGTGACGTCGTATAATTATGCAACATATTATGTACTCCTGTCGTGACACACGGGTTGCCTGCCAATCGGATTGGACCTTGATTGTTGTTGCATATGTCTATAACGGCGACATTTTCACGGGTTGAACGTTGCATAGCATTTTATTTTATTTCTACCTTGTAAGAAATAGTTTCAGTTACCATTTACCATGCACGAAGCATATGAAAATATATACAATTATAACGCATTACAGAAACTTTTATTAATACAATTAATTAATATTAAAATCGAATGAAATATCCTCCAATATGAGTGCAGTCATAAGTTAATTCAACTTACTTGTTGAAATAATTCAAACGGCACATTTTATAAAATTGTCAGTTTTAATCATCTCCAGATGATACCCACTTGGTTGCCGAAACGCGTGTCGAGTGCAGTATATAATCTGTATAAGTAGACGTAGTTTCATTTTGAAATATTTCTTCTAATTACTTCAGTTAATAAGGTATGACGAGGATACTCTCAAACTTCAAAAAATCAACTTTCAAAGTTTTATTTGACATTAAACATGGTAAGTCGATATTATTGACTGCATATGTCATCTATCATTTTTTGAGTTTCAGGTGTAAAATATCTGACAAATAATATACTATCAGATTTTCTAAATATTTATAAAATAATTTTTATTTATTTATTTTAAACATCTTTTCAAAAACATAATAAAATTGAGTTTTAGTTTTTATAGAAAAGAAGAAACTTGCTCTATACCTAATATTTTTTTGATTTTATTTCGAGCCAGTAAACTAACAACATGAAGATGTGTATAAAATATTGATGATGCTTGAAAACAAACTTTGCTTATTTGATTACGGAACAGTTTATAGTACCAACTGAACTGAAGCATGTTTGGTTGCATTCGTCGTGAAGTATGGGTGTGATTTGTTTATATTTGTCAGCAGCTTACCCCGCGGTTTATGGTCAATTCCCACAGGCAATCCCACAGCCTATGTCAGCAGTAGCTCCGGCACAGAGGGAAGGTAAGATTTAAATGCTCACGTACACAGTAATTAACTCTAAAGTTAGAAATCCCACTACTGAAAATAAACTGATTTGCAACATTTTGAAGCACCAGTATCAAAACTTGTGAGGTAATGGAAACAGTAAAACATTAAAAAAACTAAATAAATAATACATTTAATTCACCGAAACCTATGAAACTAAAATTAAAAATATTAAATAATGTAAAAAGTTGTTTTAATGAACATTTAACACATTTTCCTCGATGTATTTTTCTTGCATATAATGTGGATTTCTTAAATATACTTAAGTGTTTACATTTTTATTCGTCCTATGATGTTGCATATCGATGATTGTTTATTTTTTTTATGTGTTCAATGTTGAATATTGCACTGAATGTCTTGGCATTGGCTACAATAATTATTGGCCTTATTGTATTAGATGTTGTGTGGTTGATAGGTATGTTTGAACAGACAGTTTTTTCGTTTCCATCATCGAAAACACCGCTAAATGGTGAAAGTTCGTGGAAGAAAGAAATGTTAGTTTCGAAAATAACTCCGGATTATTTTCGTCACAAAGTAAATGACAATATTTAATTGGGAATAAACAGTATACACTTTGGTCAAAATTAAATTACAACTGATTTAACCATTAACAACTGATTTTTAAACGATTTTGGCCATTGGGGATGTTATGCTTAGTATATATCTTTTAAAATGCATGCATGTGATTGTTGTTTCAAAAATTGAGCTGTACAGACAGGGGTAGATTCTTAGGCAAGTGCGCATGTAACCATTTAAAATAATTATTACTGGACATTATGGTAATATCGTTGCAATATGATTAATTCCATTTTTCCCAAAGAAACTAGATAAAATGTATTCAAACAATATGCTGCATCATTTTCATGATTTAAAAATCTAATAAATTGATCCGATCAAAATTCTCGTAAAAGTTTTAAAATCTCTTACGTAGGTAGCCTTTATTTTTTGAATTATCGTGGATGTAAACAGAATATACTGGGAGGAAGAAATAGGCATTACTGCAAAAATAGGGAAGTTTCAAAACATATACATCAATTTAAATTATGTTTATTATAAAACTCGATCGGAATAGAAATGTAATGCATCTTTAAAAAATATATTGCTGGCCAATGTTTTGGTCATGTCCAACAATTATTTTAAAATTATGTACAATCGCAAATTTTTACAACTAGAAATTTTTGACAATAAGAGGTACTATACATATTAAAATTCGTTGAGAAGGGTTAAAATAAGTTATTTGTGATTAAATGGAATGCAATTTAATTTTGGATCATAGTGTATATAGGTGTACTATACAATTGCTTCAATACATAACTGTGATCATTATAATTATGGTTAAATGACTCGCACCAAAAAATTTTGGGCAAAATAATTACATATGATGCATATTTTAACGCTTTATTTGTAAACAAAATTGGTAGATATCAAAATCAACAATATCACAATAGGCAGAGAAGTTTTAACCAGGGGTTATCACCTCTCGATTATCATTGGTTGAGTTCAAAATCAAAATTAATTTCAACCAATGATAATCGAGAGGTTATAACCACTGGTTAATACTTCTCTGCACCCGAAAGGCCCTAATATCAACCAAATTGTTGCACAAATTTATGTATTCGACAAGGAAATAATACGTAACGAGTTTCTCCGAGTTTCAGTGTTGCAATTTACAAATAAAAGAGGAGTATAGATATTGCTGTAATTTCCATTTAACAAAACTAACCAACGCAGAACACTTTTATATGATATTTTTTTTAATTAATTAAACACCACATGTAATACAACCCCATGTATCCTTGAAAGTACCTCAAAGTATCTTGTGTTGGAGAGGGCTACATATTTAGAGACAACGGACACACACCCAATGTCCGAGTATGCTAGGATAATTTCTAGTTTAGAAAAAATCCTAGCTCCTTAACCGGGAATCGAACCCGGGCTCCAAGGTGAGAGGCAAGAGTCCTTACCACTCGACCACGAAGCCACATATATACAGCTACTAAAATGTTCCTGGAAGAACACTATTTGTATATTTATATGTTAATAGTTGATTTCCTCGGTAAAAGCAATGCGGCAAGTTCTATGGTTTCTGTTGTGCCTGAGAATCTTCGTCCACTATTCAGTTTTCACAATTCACAAAAAATTACAGTAATCTGAATCCTCAACAAAAGTTGAATTGTTCAACTTCCTGGTTAACTTTTTGCTGTTATCTGATGGTGAGTTAGTCATCAACATACTTTCAACTTTCATACAATATATCAGAAGACCAACTTTCAAAGTGTTTGATGATTTAACGATAAACCTTTTCCTCTTGCATAGTATATGCTTTTTCTTGTTCATAGCAAACTTACATATTGTCTAAAAATATTTCTACTGATTAAATGATGAGAAAAATCAGTAAAATTGTACATATTATGCGCTATTGCCATTCAGAAAATTTCTTTAAAATCTTCCTAAGAACTTTTCTTTATCTTTATACCACAATTACATGCTGTAAGGTCGATTACTTGTCTTTTGCCAGTTTTATCCATATATCACATGTTTTTGTCTATTTTGTAATGATGACTGACTTCCTTAATGAAAAAGCAACTATTAGTTTTCACTATCAATGTGATTACTTTGCCAGCCAATGTTGGATCACTACAATATAAGGAACTACAGACTTATTGTATTATATTATAAATTATTAATTAAACACCTCAGATACTAAAAACACCTATATTCCTAATGGTAAACGAATAGAATAGAGTTCACTTGTGTAGTTTACACACCTTGAAGACAAAGATCATATGTTGAGTGTCCGAGTCGACTAGAACCAATTTCTTTCACAAAAATCCTGGTTTTCTAATTGGTGATCGAAACGAGAAAAAAGAGCTCTGACTACTCGCCTGCATAGACGCGTAACATTCATATAAACATCAAAATATTCGAACCTCAATATTCTGGGAATCTTATTTATCATACTTCTTATAAGTAGTCCTTTTTCCATCGTTGGGATTCGAGTGGATAGAACTATAAACAAATATAATAGAGTAGTTATTTTTTACATAATCAATTTTTAATATACAAACAAAAGCCAAATTTACTTATACATTTGATAATTAAAATAAAATAATACAAAAAGGAAAATAAAACAACACATTTTTGTAGTCTCGCTTTTCTAATATTTGTGATAAATGGAAAATATAGCTCTTTATCTACGCCATAGTAACAATACAGTCTCTGAAAGATGTGTACAAAAAGCTATCACATATTCCTAAGGTCAAAATAGATCTATTGAACCGAGCTATTGCGACCAAATTAGTATGTTTTACTGTACTGGCAATAGGTGTTTTTTGACAATCTTTTTAGTCGTCAGTGCTGCGCAGGCGATCAAAAGTTAATCGTCTACTTACAAAGAAGTGCAAATTATTTCAACAGTGTTGTCCAATACATTTAAAACTTGTTTCGGAAACAATCTTATTTTCAAGTTTTTTAACTTTGTTTTTGCTATCTGCATAGATTATCCAAACAATATATTTACAGTATAACCATAAGTCATGGTAAATGGGAATATCAAATATACACATTTGGATATAGTTACAAATTTATTAGCAATAGGGAAGTGAAAAAAAGATTACAACTTCACAAAAGCTAATAGTATGGTATCATTATCATTTATCAGATATTTCAAGTTAATGCAAAAGTTTACTATTTGAGATCATCTTATAGTTTGAATACTATATAATGTTCTTGGTCCAAGTGAATAACGATCAGCCCCAGTGGGGGCATCTAGAGTAACCACCCCATTGTGAGAGGAATATAAAATTTCAAAATATTATCTGCCGAATGGATACGCAGATTTCGACATTTGGTATCAAAAGCTTTGTGATAACAAGTAACAATCTTTTTTATTTATATTTGGGGTAAAAATATCAAAGTTTTAATGGCATCGGCGATAATCTATAAAAACATTTTTTAATACCGACTTTATGGTACGGACTGTTTCTCCTATGGCCCTCTATTATAGGGGAAGATTAGGCAAAATATGGTAGTGAGGTAAAACCAGATACTGCCTTTATTCTTTCGTATGTGAGTTTCGCCATGAGTCTAAGGATTTTGGGAGAATATCTCCTACAAACGATGCATTGGACCAACAATTATAAAGAGCTATTTTTCCAGCTGGCTCATCTGATGAACCATTACTACCTGTTCAAAATATCAAAGTTTTAATGGCATCGGCGATAATCTATAAAAACGTTTTTTAATACTTACTTAATGTTACGGACTGTTTCTCCTATGGCCCTCTATTATAGTGGAAGATTAGGCAAACTATGGTAGTGAGATAAAACTGGATACTCCCTTTATTCTTTCGAATGTGAGTCTCACCATGATTCTACGAATTTTGGGAGAATATCTCCTACAAACGATGCATTGGACCAACATTTAAAAGAGCTGTGTTTCAAGCTGGCTCGTCTCACGAACCATTACTACCTGTCCAAAATCGTATCAGTCATGGGTGGATGGAGAAAAACAACAAGTTGGTTCCCATTTGGACAATCTTTACCAAAAATGTATTCGATCTGGATGTGAAATATAGTAAATGTGTTTACTGGATCATCTAGGCGGCGGGTAATAAAGCACGCCTTCGAAGAAGGCGCTTTTAGATAAACAAAAAATAAATACAATTTTCAAATTAACTTCAACTAGTTTAGCAAATGATTAATGGCTTGAAATTTTTTGTTTATCTAAAAGCGCCTTTTTTATGGTGGGCTTTAATACCCGTCGCGGTCGGGTTTTGTTGACAAAATTTTGACTTCTTTGTAACTGGACAACTAAAAAATTACATCAGAAAAAATCTATTGCTAGTACACAAAATTATCCCAAAAATTTTTCGATGGCGTATTAACAACGATACACTTTTGGATAGGGGTAAGTTGAGATCACTCATATAATTGCAGTTTCTAGAATATGTGAAGGTTTTTGTATAGACCATTCAGAGACATCTTGTATAATCGCTATGTATCTATAATATTTAAGAATTTACACAGTTATTGCACAACTTATTCCAATCATTGTTTTTCTTTAGGCCTCAAGTTATATAACTGTACCCCTCACAATGCTAATAAATAAGACTAATAAAAATTAGTAGTACTTCTAATGTCCAAGTCCAAATATACTTTATGATTCTAATCCCTGCTTTGGATTAGTCATAATTTCGAATTTTAAGGTCAGCATTTAATGGCTCTTAAATAGTGCCAACACCTAATTTAAGAAAAAAAATGTCGTTTTTAAAAAGCTCTAGTTTTAGAATAATTACTAAACATCGGAGGATTTGTTATTCCCCAGAAACGGTCTTTACATTCACGTTGTTTTTCTATAGAAACGTAGTCAACAAAATGATATGATAATTACATTATAAATATAATATATACATCTGATTGCCTTTGTTACCTGCTCGGCACGTGGCGACTCTTTTTTTGCTTTTGGGAGAGGTTAGTTACGTACAGAGACAACTCCAGGCATCTGTTTATTTACTACGCTATTGTGAAAACGTGATATATTCAGTTGTAGTTAGAGGTATGCAAGACAATATTAATACTTACAAAATATAGATTCTTAAACAGACCTGTCTTTTCGTCGTGAATACCAAATTCTCCAATGTTTAATAATATTTAAAAGATTTGTTTTGAATTTAATTTAGTTTAAAGCATTCACAAGTACTATTGCAGGTTTCCTGATTGAACATAACACTTTGGAATGCAGTTTTCATGATATATTACACTGAGAAATTTATTAGAGTGTATTATGTGTATGAGCATCTAGTGCTTTCAAAGTTATTAAATCTACAGTATGAAAAACAAAACTGAATATAAGGCAAAATGCTCTTTTCAATACCGATTGTGCGACTGATGGCATTTGCTACCACCAGGAATATTTCGGTGTTTACATGCGAATTTTTATATGCATAAAATTTCAATGTGACTAACGCAGGCTGTCTCATATAAGAAAAACATGTAACAGAAAATTTTATAGAGAGTTACTAATGTCGCTGTGGCCAATCCAACAAAAGCATTTGGTACTCGCTTATTTTAAAAGAAACATCATGTAAAAAAAATTTGAGTCGAAAACATGTAGCATACCTTATACCTAAACTCAGTCGTTCCAGCGAGAAAATGCATTTCTCACTCTCTGCATACAATCTTCAATAGTTGTTAATGGACTCTCATAAATTTTATTTTTGATAGTTCCCCAAATAAAATAATCCAGTACAGATAAATCGGGCGATCAAAGAGGCCATACGAAAGGTCTATTACTGGCGATCAATTGATTGTAAAAAATTATTGATCAAATACGCATTATATGGAGGTGTACCATCGTGCTGATAAAATCTTATAAATTTTCTAGATTTTCATATTCCAAACCTTGTAGAATATTTAAATATTGTGTCAATTAAAAAGTCCATGTGTAGTAAATTTAGCTTTATCTGTCCATATAATATTTCCTAATTATACTTCCGGTTTTCTTTAATTGTTGAACTAAGTGGAATGAAAATAGCCGAAATTTATGCTTTACTAAGATTCTGTGAATTGAAGCCTTGCATATTCCCGAGTCCAGAGCAGCTTGTGCTAATGACATATCCCAGAATTGCTATGTCTACGTTTTCATCATCAACAATAGGCATCCTCCTTTGAATTCCTGCTTTGACTTTAATTCCTACTTTGACAGAGCCAAAGGTTTTAAAATTAGACAATATGCGTTTTACGGTATTTGGTGATAGTTTCTGTTTTTGTGGATATCGTATAGCAAATGTGTTACATGTTCTTGATATTATTTTATCGCGTATTCTTCATACCTACACATTCAAAAATGTTTCGTGAGTGCAATTTAAATGTGTTGAGTTTTTCAGAATAGTGACTGACAATGCTGTTTCTAATGATGGCAAAATATTTTAAAAAGTTGTAACTTTAATCAAATGCTTGTAATTATTTTTGTCGCATTAACCACACTGAGACATTAGTAATTCCCTAAATTTTAAAAATTTTCTGTTACATACTTTACCCTATATTGAGCGATCCGGTTCCCGGTATACCATCAGATTTTTAAACCATGCTGTTTAGTGCCTTCTAGTACCAATTCATGCTTATTCAATCCTATGCCAAATATTTTCTGTTGGTGTGATGTTATCAGTCCATACAAAACTTGTATTTGACAAGAAACAAGAAAGTAGATCTGCTGAAAAAGGTACCTCATAATTTCTAATTACGCACACTTACACACACACACACACACACGAATTTCAGTGCAACTGATTTTTGTTTTTGAAAATTTTGATCTGTTGTTTATAGAACAAAACCATTTTTAACATTTCCTTAAATTTTTTTGGGGGCTATTAAAAAAAAGTTGAAAAACGAAAACTAGGTACTTTCTCTTTGCTACTACTTGTATGGCCTACAAAGTGGAACTAGTGAGCTAATGTACGTTTTAGATTTGGCCAATATTTCAATAATTTTATATTTTTAAGTATATTTTTTGTTCGACAGTAGCGATCAAAAGCAAACATGTATACAAGTTCTTTGTTATATTATGGCAAATTAAATTCTCAATTAATAATAACAATGTTACGTGTGCATAATGTATTGCGAATGCAGACATGGACAAAATACAATGATGTATATAAAAAGTGTTACATAAATATCATCAATTTTCAACAATATCCTGTTTCGACGTTTGCACTATTTAAGAACTACAATATGCAAGCCTTCAAGTCGTAATCTTACATATATATTTATTTGATTCTAGCTTACCGTATAATAGAGAACCCAGGCAAGTATTTAAACTAAGTTAAAATAACATTCCTTTCTTCCATACAAGAAAAGAGTTAATATTGTAAGTTCCATAGCGACTTGATGTATTTTGTGTTAATGTCCCTATCATTAGTAAAGTTTGGTTTATCTATTCGCAGGTTGTTCAATATCTGGCCCTGAAGGTTGTAATTTATTCATCTACCACTTACCTCAAGAATTCGGCGATGCTGAGTTGATGCAGATGTTTCTTCCGTTTGGAAATGTAATCAGCTCGAAAGTTTTTATTGACCGTGCCACGAATCAGAGTAAATGTTTTGGTAAGTATGCGGCGGTATGCAACGAACTGAAAGTACTTAAAGGGAGATGATTCCTGAACCAATTTCTAGACGAAAAACATGAAATTTTGCCCTTAACTGCTTTGTTTCGGAGATACAGTCTGTTGAGTTTATCAAGAACTCAAGTATTTTTTTATGTTTAAGTCACAGATAGGTGCAAATAAAATATTTAAATCCGAAAATTTAGTAGTAGTATCACTTTTTTGGGGGAAAAGTAACCAAGAAACTCACCTATGTAGACTAGACAATCTAGTGTAGGCCGTAAATTGAGAATTTTTAAAAATTTTACTTGTTTTGAAATAACAGTCAAAATTTGTCCATTGGTAAAATCAAGTCTGTTTGAGGTGTTGTGATAGTGGTACAACTTTTGCCCTCTACCATCCGTTAAAAATGAGGCAAATTTAAAATTTCAAGCTTACAGTAAAAAATTAGTTTAAACGTGATTATTCGTGTATTTATATCACTAATAGTCCCAGTTAACATTTTCAAGATCACCAATACATTATGCAAAACGTAAATTATAAGCTTTTGCAAAAAATCACGTTACAGGATGTTTCAGCAAATTTAAAAAATTATTGAACGTTTCGGCAAATTTAAAAAATATGTTAAGATTTTATTGCCGCGACACCTATCGACTCTAATACCATTTATCTGTTGACGTTTCCAGTTCCAACGGTTATGTTTACGTGTAGAGGTTGTATTTACTACTTACGTGTGATTTCTTGCGAAAAAAAATAGGTGACATCTCATAGGAGGACAACAGTTGAAGAACATGTTTCCTATTCAAGAGCCCGATTCTATCTTTATGCGCCACACAATACCTTCTTGTGGTTTTGCAAAGGGGAACTGCAATTCGTCGTATTCTAAAAGTGAAGAAAATACAGCATTTACCCGTTACTCTACCAGAACTAAATTTTGATGCATCTTGACTTTATTAGTTCGCAATCTAGAAATAGATGAGACGAAAAAATTAATTGAGAGCATTGATGACAAATTCATTTCATTGTCATGCCCAAGCCATAGAAGGGTGCGTAAAATTAGTAACTGATTCTTCCTTGTCACTTGTTTGTCCAGGGCAACGAGATGGCTTCATTAAGTCATAAAATTGTCTGTAGTGGATGGAATGAGACTCGTCTAGTAGTCAGCTGCCTGTGGTGAATTCTGGGTTGTTTCTTTAGAAACCAAGCGAAGATCTACTCTTGGCCTTTGATTTTGCTAATTAGGGCTAAATATTATTAAAATTTTAAGTCTTTTTGGGGGCTGGTGGAGAGCGAAAGATCTTAGAAATGAACTTTTCTTTTACAATATTAAAGGCAAGTTTTGACGACTATTCCAAAACGAAATTTCAACTTTTGTTTTATCGCCTCACCTTACTAGACATCCCTGTTATATTCGAAGAGAATTAGAGCCAAATCTTTTTAAATACTCATTCATTACGTACACCGTGTTTCATAAAAAAAATCTCCAGGCAGTTCAGAAATATTAAGGATTTTCTTTAATAATCAACACATCTCCCAAACGACGCAGTTAAGGACAAAACTGCAGTTTGTTTTTCATCTCAAAATAGGTTCAGAAATCATCTTATGAATTATTTTGATATACTTAAGGATTACCCTGTATATCTGCTATTAAATATATGATAGATAATATTAATAACCAAGGAAACAACTTTTAGAACAATTATTTCTTTGAACATTATCTTCTACATAGATAACACATTTGAACTCGAAATAAACAAATTAACACATATGAAAATGGTTAGATTGGTTATAAATTATAAAAGGTGTTTCAATAAGAGCAAGATTTGAATTGCGCGCCAGTTTGTCTGTCATGATCTCACAAGATTATGACATGCCAGGTCGATGGGAGACAGATTAGAGTTAGTAAACATGGAGCGTTACACGATAGAACAACGGGGCCTGATTGTTAAACATTTTTATTAAAGTGGTGAAAACTTGATTGCCACGATTCGTAAACTACGTCCAATTTTCGGTCGAACTAATGTTCCTCTTTCATCTACTGTGAAAAGAATAATCGAAAAATTCGAAAGTACTGGTTCGTTTAGTGATGTAAAACACACGACACGAGCTCGTAGAGGTCGTTCAGAACAAAACATCATGGCAGTTCGCGAGACCGTGACCGAGAGTCCAGAGACGTCGATTCGTCATCGTGTACAAGAATTGGACGTTTCAACAGCCACTCTTCAGCGTATTCTCACTAAAGATTTCATCTTCATGCCTACAAAGTCCAATTGACTCAACAACTTCTGCCAACAGACCATACACATCGAAGAGAGTTCACCAATTGGATCTTTGAACAACAAGAAGTGAATGCCGATTTTGTGGACAAAATCAATTTCAGTGATGAGGCCCATTTTCACCTCGATGGCTTCGTTAATAGGCAAAACTGCCGCATTTGGGGCTCAGAAAATCCACGAATCATTCATGAGAAAGCAATGCATCCAAAACGTGTTACTGTTTGGTGTGCATTGTGGTCTGGAGGAATCATTGGGCTGTTTTTCTTCGAAGACGAGTTAAGTAATGCAGTACCGGTGAATGGCGAACGTTATCATGCCATGATAACCCAGTTTTTTGTGCCTCAGTTGGAAGATATTTCTCTCGACGACATGTGGTTTCAGCAGGATGGTGCCACTTGCTATACCGCCCTTGGAAACATTGACGGTCTTGCACGAGTCTTTTCCTAATCATGTCATCTCTCGGTTTGGTGACCAGAATTTGCCGCCACGCTCTTGCGATTTAACACCTTTGGACTTTTAGCTGCGGGGTTATCTGAAGTCACAGGCTTAATCCAACAAGCCCGCGACCACCGAAGGAAGGCCAAAATTAGACGTTATATCAACAAAATACCGCCACATGTATGCAACAACTTTATGCAAAATTTCGCCAAAAGGGTACGCATGTGCCAGCAAAACTGTGGCGGCGATTTACCAGATGTGTTGTTCCATACATAACTCCCAAATGTCTACATTATAATATTTCAATAATTTGCTACAGAAAACCATGTTTTATTGAACATTGAAATATTGCGCTCTTATTGGAACACCCTTTATAAGATGTCAGACTTGAGTAGTATTCGAATAACTAGTAATTTAAATCTAATTCTATTATTTTTGCCGACATTCGTATTCGCATTCAGATACAACCGAAAATTGAGTATTTATTTTTGAGCAACTACTTTCTTTGGCTGATATTCTGTACCCTAGCTACCGTTTCTTGGAATTCCATTATTCAAATTCACGGGTATTCGAATACTTGAGTACAGTTTGAAGTCTTTGTATTCGTGACGAATAAAAAAGAATCCTGGTATTCCAATCCCAGTACCCAGGCGAATACATGGATTTAAATTACAAATACATAGATTCAAAGATTATAAACCTGTCATAGAATGGTTTTTTTCTCCTGATATTCTTGTTGCCTGAGGCTGCGAGTACGCGTACCTAGATTAATCAGTTTCATTTCTTTACTTTAAAGACAATAGAACTAATTATTCTAAACAATATACATTTTAAATGAATACATGGATTTGAATAGATACTCTGTATTATAATATATTGTATAACCGTTGACTGAAGGTATTAACAAGAGACGCAACTTATCGTGGGTCGAAATTTTAGTAGGTACTGTCACAGCCTTCTTTAAGACCCAGCCACGAACTAAATATGGCAACACCGCTCCGCATTGAAGATATAGACCTATTGAAACTGATTAAAGGCACAGGTATCCACACATTTGCGGTTGCCGGTTAGTTTAATTTCATAACAAAATAGGCTTATTTGCACTGCTCTCTCTGGTCAATTAATTATTACAATATTTTATGTAAAATAATGTGATTTTACATAAAAACATGTGATGTTCAATTGTTTGGAAAACCAACGTGAAGGTGCAGAGTTACATAAGCTCTTAAAGAAACGTCATATTATTGCTTACACTATAATACATATATGGTTGTTGCATATTCATTTCAAATAAACAGTAATAATATATATGTCATACTATTACAGCACACGAGTAAATTAGCACACGAGTACATTCAGGATCTTTTGGAACTATCGGCTTTTCCTTTGACAATTATTTAGGTAAATTTGGGAAAATTGAATCAAAATGCAACTCACATACTACAGAATTATTTGATGGTGTCCGTTCTTTCCTATGGACAGCTTTGAGCCATTTTTCTTTTAATTCATCGTCCTTGAGGAATCCAAAAACACTTTTCACGCCTTCAGTTTTTACAGATGAATCGTAATTTGACTCACAACCGAGGATACAACACCGTGTCGTTATGTTTATTTTCTTACTTTAGGTTATATGCATACGGATGAAATAAAACATATAAAAACTCGCGAAAAGTTAGATTGAATTTTAAATTATCACCACACAACACTATCTACGTTTAATGTACTTTAATTTACAAGAGCACTTATTACTTGTTAAAAACACTGCTTTGAGGTAAATAAAGAGACGCTTTAATACATAAACACGTACACAAGCGGCCATTAATCGAAACAACAGGTCTTCATGCGACGTTGCACGATTTCTTATTTCGTGGCTGTGACGTAAAGAAGGCGGTGGTACTATATTTCTTTGCCAATAGCTTGAGGGCGTTGTTAGTGTAATGGGAAGATGTTTCTAATTTGGCTGCGTGGCACTAAAACTTGATGACAATTCTGAAGCTGTTAACAAAGAAATAGAGTTCCTACTAACATCTCGACCCGCGATAGGTTGCGCTTCACCTTCAACAGCGGTGTAACTCTGTAATCGAATCCTTCTTTTAATACTGTATTCACCATTCGTAGTCGAATGCCGTTTTCCGGTATTCATAGGGAATGAAATTCTTTGTGATTTTCATGTAAACTGAGAATTAAAAGATGATATGTGTTTCAGGGTTTGTATCTTTCGATAACCCAGCGAGTGCTCAAGCTGCCATCCAAGCAATGAATGGCTTCCAGATTGGCATGAAGAGACTTAAGGTTCAGCTGAAAAGGCCCAAGGACGCCAACAGGCCCTACTAACCCTGGCCCTCAGAACTCTGGGTGCCTCACATCAGGGTACTCATCCGCCACTAGTATACTAGATACACTTTATATAACACTTAGTTTGTACTTAATAAAAACATGCCTGGTTACACTCCGAGCACGTGAAGTTCGGTAGCGCCACCAAACCGCCTCTCTCGAGAAATTCCAAATGGGCTGTGATTAAATAACAAATCAGTGTTTGATTGTACAGGCCGTTTTGTCTTCTCGTTCGTGAAATGTATAATTATACTATTTTGAGACTACTCTAATTATTTGTTGTAAGTATATGTGTGTTAACTGTAATCGAATAAGATAAACTCCAGGGGTGGTGGTGCGGCCGCCTGTTCAGTTGCCAAATTAGTCCAGGCATGTCTCCTGTGATGCTATGCTAGTCACAGCGGCTCGGAGTCGTATTCATAGGAAACATATGCTGGTCAAGGCTCCAGCATTTTTTAATTTGTAAGAGAGCCATTGACATATTTATATATATTTAATTAACAATACCTATACAAAATAGTATAATATTTCTACTAAAACTTAAGTAACATAATCCTTACAAAGTACCAACTATATATTAATCTGTAAATTTGTAGGGGTAGTGATTTAGGATAGGCAAAAAGAGTGGTCGAGATACCATGGGGTATAAACCATTATCGATTTTAGAACAATACGTTCGCGATTTATGAATTTTATCAAATGTATAAGTTTATTATTATATCAAAATGCAAGTTGTGCGTTTTCGCCAAATAGTTGTTGAGAAGTTAGTTTACGCTTTGCGGGACAAGCAAGTCCCAGGCCGGGAGAGAGTGTGGAGGTAGAACTGCTCGGCTGGGCCACTCTAGTCAAATTATCCAGCCACTGGCTGCAGATTAGTTAATATGATTAGAATTAATTTAGTCCTAAGACATATATTTAGTGAACATATATAATATTTATTGAATCTAATGTATTTAGATATACATTTATATAATTTTCTTTTAGTTTATTGGCTGAGAGTCTATCGTGCAATATTAACAGATCGACTGATACATCTTAAGATGAACCGTACTTACTTTCTATTTATTGTTTTACAAAAACTCTTTCTTACAAGCAAATAGTTTGCTAGATATTTTTACTTAAATTTTTGTTCTTTATTTTTACATATGCATTCCAGAGCTCAAAGGGCATTGTGTTAAGTTTTAATAACGAAAATTAACATTGTATTCTTCCTGATTTTTCTATAATGATAAAATTTTTATACAAAAATATATTTTTTTAAATGTTAAAAATAATTAATACCTAACAATGATACTACCTCATCAGTAATGGTGGAGACAAGTTCACGTGGGTCAAAACAGTATGATCTGAAAATTTGAGTAATACACCAGACATTTTTAAACTATACTAAACTAAACTATAAGTAAAGTATACTTTAATTTTAACATTTTTGAATCTCTTGCCTCATAAGTATTGTAATAAAACGCTTATCAATGTTCATGATTAATTTTAAATTTCCAATTTTTCAAAACATTCGCCTAAATCAGGTGATTGTGTTCAGTCAGTTCAGTTTACTGTTAATAATTAAATTAACAGAAAAAGAAACGTTCAAAATTGTAAGTCATACTTATGAGAATATAAATAGTTGAAATCTTTGCATTCTTTAAGATTTTGTGTGTGCATCGTCAATAAATATATGAAAAAAATTTATTTCTTTCAATAAATATAACGGCGCATATACACTACACACTATATATGTACATACATATAAATAAATTCCGCAAATCTTCTTTACGCTTTATATGACCTATTCACTAATGTTTAACCAACCTTTCATTTAATAGTTAAATATTTATAATTGAAAACTAGAAACAAATTCTATAACGTAGGTAGGTTTGCAACATTACAATTTTGACTATGTTGCAAAACTATTTTAATTTTAATTTTGACTACCCTGGTTTTTATTTATAAACATTCCTGTGTCTGAAGATGTGAAGTAATTTACTTGTTCACGAAACCGGTCACACTAATATAAAGGAATTTTATGAGAATTTTTCTGTTTGCCTTATCACAAATTCTATAGTTTATTTACTTATACTTAGGTACAATTGTAAAAATTTATCGAAATAAGTATCGCGAATAATTCAGTAAAATTTTAAAATTAAAATGTTGCTGTGTTCACAGCAAACAAATTGGAATAATAATTAAATAGTTAACGTATTTATAATCAAATATTAAAACGACCCAGCAAACACTTTGATTTAATTTGACATCGAGGGTAAATTTAGTCGTAAAATTCGAATTAACCATGTTTTAAGTAAAATTTATGATGACCACGTAGAATCGACGTCGAAATTTAATTATATTACCAAGATACATAAAGTTACACGATATAGGAAATTTGGATAACATCCCAGGCACGAATTTTAATTTTAGTACTATATTCCGAAAAATGTGCGATATGGTACTATTAAAATAAATTGTAATTTCTGACAGTGGACTTACCTGGGTGAAAAGAGGCAAAAAGATTAAAAATTTTTGAAGTAATTAATCTTTTTGCATGTAAAAATAGCTGATGACCCGTCATCGACCGTCAATAATTTTATTTATATAAAGTTAAGGGCAATTATCGCGTTGGTACATAAGCAAAGCACAGCTATTAAGCGACTAGCCGCCGTATTCACTACCTGCCTTAATAACTTTATGTTTTGTCAAAGGGAATTATTTTGTTTACATCATTTAGCAGTTTTGTTCAGTTCGAGAACTTTCAAGCTAGAGATCTGTTGTGTGTACGGCGAGTATAGAATTTATTTATTTATTCGATATTTTCTATGTAGTGCGTTTGTGGACGTAAAAAATGGCCAGGCAGTCCTCGTCTTCAGAAACAGTAATGTGCTGTTATGTAAAGGGTGCGACGTTAAACTTGAGGAGATCCAGGCCCCTCAACTTCTTGTGTTGCATTTGTAAATTAAATAAATAAATTGCGTTAACAAGAAATTGTCACGAGATAGGACACACAGGAGAGACGGTTTTGTATATAGTGTTTAGACACACCCTTGCGAAATCCAAAATAAATTGCTGAAGAAACAAAGACTTTTGGAGGACACGAATTCAGTACATTTATGCATATTATGACGTCATTTTGAAATTTGTACCACTGTTATCTGAAAAAGATATGGGTCATTATTTTTAATGGCAATAGGGGTAGATTTTGGTCTTTTCTGAAAGGAATTATTTTTCTGAGTACAAACAAAATGTATTATAAAGATAAGAAAAATTTTGGGAAATAATTAAGTATTGCAAATCTGTTTTTTGGGATCTAGATTTGCCACTGATAGAAACGATTTTAATGCACTGTTAAAAAAATACAAAATACGAACTATTACGTTCTAAAATAGTAGTTGAACACCTATATAATTTTTTGCTACTTAATCAGCATGTATTGGCGCATAAGCACGCAAAACTTTTCGGACACAGTTTTTGTATAGGATCGTGTTACTAACCGGAAAAAGAGTCGAGCTATAGCAAATTTTTAGGAAAATGTTTGCTAGGATAATACGCATGTGTGTTGCCTGGGATAAATTCAAATTTTTTAAAAAATTTGGAATACCTGTAATAGATACTTGTTCTTCATGTTCATTTGCTCAAATTATAAAAAAAAAGTTAAAAGATTAGAAGATTATTAGAAACATAATTTTATTATATACATTTTTATAACAATTTCTTCACTAAAATGTTTGATTTCTAATACTAACATTATATGAGATCAAGTTTGATACACAGAGCGTTCATAAACAAGACAAAATTCTATAATATACAAAACAGAGATAACCGAAAACACCAGTGCACATCAATGAGATTCTTCAGACCAGAATTCATGGCTAATTAAAAAAATCACTGGGTAAATGTGATCACATTACTTCCTGATATATGTGAAAGCCCTGTGTATAACTATACATATGTAGTAGAAACATTGATAAGTAGTAGATATAGGATTTTTTATATAGAAACGGAAATGGAAGTGTCAGAAAAACAATTGTAATTTTCAGCGTAAAACTATACAACATATCTTGGGTCTTGGATGCATATTAAAAATGAATTATTTGTAATATATATATTAAGCGATATAAGCTATTTTTCTTTAGTAGTAGTGCATTCCACGCTTGCTAATGACATTCCTTCAGCGCTGGAAGTAAAAGATTATATATTTTTTAAGTACTAACCAGAGCGGGATGGAAGGTGGCAGCTCCCGACTTTTTAATCTAATAAACACAAATGTGGTCTCCCCAATCAGATAAGAACGGAAAATGTCTAAACGCAGCGAAGTGATTCAAGGATACAGGGTATGTTTTTGCAATTATTTGTGTAACTGTTTCTTCATCGTGAGGGGGCGGTCATCGTGTTATTCAATGAGTCCGCGTCCACAGCGAGTCGCATCCTCGCTATAAAACCATCTCATCCCATGCTGTATATATATTGGGGTCCATTCAATGCACCGTTTTATACAAATATAATGGTCCTTCCTCTGTCAGAGACAAGAAGTGCACCTGTCATCAATGAAATAAATTCATAAATTTTTATATTTTAGAGCTAAAATAAATCAACAAGCGCTTGTATCATCATTGACCATTATTCCTTCCGTTTATCGGTCTAGTTCCATTTATGCATCGACCCATCTCATCATCATTATATCATTATTTTAGCTACGAGTAGAGTAAGTATAGATCTAGTCATTATTTAAAACGTGTATGGCATTTATTACAAAGAACAAGCGCAATTGAACAAACCAGGTCAGAGGTACTCATACTCAAAAATGTTTGGAAACTTGCATAGTCTGAGATCTTGCCAATAGCTTAGTTTAAGTTATATACTAAGGATATTAAACTACTATATTCACCGACTGTTTTTTTGTGATGGCAATTTGTGTAAGCACACATGTAACCGTACTGTATCCATATGTACTTATTATATAAGCTATAAAAACTAAAAAAAAAAAACACTTATTTTGAAACGTTCCCATGCATATGTATATCTTACACTGTATAACAGTCCATGCTGTGGATGAAATTTGCCCAGTTTATTAATTTGGTTACCTCTACAAAGCAGTAACAAAATCAGGAATAACCAGGTTAGGTAATTTTTCTTCCAAATTAATGTGTTTGCAGCATATTTTGGGTTCCAGTAGCAAGATTTTAAAATAGATTAAAACAAAAATATTTTAATCTGAAAATTGTTTTATAGAAATCTCAAAAAATGATGTAGATGTTTTCCTTATGTTATCAAAGACGTTTGGCAATACGGCAAGTTCCTGTACAAAATGTAATTAAATTATGTCAAAATATTTCATAAGATATTCAGCAGTTTTGTTTTCAAATTTTGTATTTTTTCTCAAAATGATTAATTCGTAAACTAGAATGCACTAATATTATATCGAATTTTCTCGAAAATTTTGCTTCCTGTCAAAAAATAATTTTGTAAATAAAAAAAAATAAGTTCAACAAAAAAGTTTATTAATAAAAATTAGCAATTCGCTTTCAGTGAGATGCCAATGAGTATTTTTCCGGCAAATTTTTGATATACCTATAGGTAATATAGAAGTATGCCAAATATTAACAAAACACTTAAATCCGTTTTTCAGATGTTTCTAAAAAATTGAATTTTGTTCATTTATTTCATGGACTCTCACCTCTTTAGAAGGACTAAATATAAATTTATTAAATATGTTCAGCTTAAAATGTTACTGTTAGTATATTCCATAGGCGTCGCCATGGAAGTAGGGTTGTCCCCCTTGTCTTTTGAAGATAATGAGTACTTTCTTTAACGTATGGATAGTTAGGTCCTATAATTAAAGCCAATTAATTACAATGCTAAATAATTATAACAAAAATTGCAAAAAAAAAAAAATTTGCTCCACTCCCCAGGAAATTTTGGAGGCGACGCCCATGGTTTATTTTGTTAAAATCCTGCTACTAAACCTAAATCATCTGATTCTAAAAATTGCATGGAAACTAATAAGTAGAAAAATGCAACAAATTATAAATTGACATAATTAAATTAAGAATAAGTAGATACTCTTTAATTTATTGTTGTGAAAACAAACAACAATTACCTAATCCATACATGATTTGTATCTATTTATGATAGCCACATATTCATGTAAAAAAATTATACTAATTTAATTTTTTTTACAATACCGCCTTGAAAATGGACTTAATGGTGATATATTAATAATAGGATACGACAGTGTAATTTTATGACTAGGAATATTTTCATTAGTTGCCAAAAGTGCAAATTAACCTTTATTAATTCAGTTTAATAATTCAGAATTCAAATTATTCAAAATTAGCAACTCTGATTGATTTTGGATAACACACACACTTCTAATGACGAAAGAAATATTGCCTAAAAAAAATTAAAACTTAAAAAAGGTATTAACAGTAATTTCAAATTCATATAAATATAATATATGAAAAATATTTCTCTAATTATGAAAATCATTTTATATGTTTAGTTAAGTATTGTGTAAAATGATATCCAACATTTAGTTAAGTATTGTGTAAAATGATATCCAACATTTTTCTAATAAAATTATGTAGAATATTAATCACTGTATATATACTTTATCATATTCCCTGAGAAAAATGTCTCTAGTCATTGATAGTGCACATGTGAAATGAATAAATAAACAAATTTGATAATATATAAATTGAGAAATTGTGTCTCTCTCCAACTGTGACAATTTTTCAGCCTCTTACAACATAATCAGAAAAATATATATATATTTTTTTTTCATATCTAGAGTAAATCAATCAAATGTAATAAATAAAACATTTTATAGAAAACTATATATTATTCGACATAAAGGAGGTATATTACTCAGGAAAAATCTAATATGGCATCCATATTAGAAGAACAAGTTAGTGTTATGGAATACCTTAAAACAAAATTGTTAACTAGGCTTCTTCATTGAAAATGAAAATTGTTGTGAGGTGATGAAACATTGGCGGTCAAACTTCAAAATTGATTGTTATTTTTATTAGTGCAATATAATAATGAATTCACAGTTATATTAGGTGATAATGATTTATTAATGTACAGGGCGTGCGCTTAAATTCGAATTCCAGCAGGTATGAGTTACTATGTGACCACTTTTACAAGAGGGAAATCTAACAAACAGAACACGTTCGATGAATTCCACATGTTGATCGATAGTGATATAAAAAATCAACAGAACAAATGCATCCAGTGAAGTGACGAAATTTAAAATATCTTTTTTTATTTAAAGGAATTCTCATTGTTAATGTGTATCACAAATTGTGTTATCCTCCTCTAACAAAATTATCAAAAATATTGTGACAATACTAGTAATGAATTTAGTAGTTTAATCTCCTTTTTTAGCCCAACATTATAATGCTGGGACCAAGTAATTCATTTGAAACCTCTTATATGCTTGCTCCAAGTTATGATATAGAGTCTAGTCAGTTGACCTCTTGGCGATCAAATGTTTCTGTTAAATAACGTCTATCGTCAATTGGTATATTTTTTACAAATTGTAATATAGCGTTTGTATATCAAACCACTATTGCCATGTTAATATTTATTTATTATTTATTATTATTTATTATTTCTAGTTGTAAGTATTTATTTATCAAAGCTTTTTAAATAATTGCTTCTTTCATTATGGTTTATTTAATCTAATGAACCATAACATAAGAAGTCTCATTTACGCTTGTACACAGTATTATGCTGTAAGCATAGATCGATAATAAGCAGGGCGCGGGTGCGAGTACCCAGTATATCATATTCAAAAGAATTTCCATCAATTATAGGATATAGCCATACTCCGTTGCATGTCAGTTTTATTACATTTTACACAAAATTATTATAAATAAAATTATTAACATAATATTATATTATATATAATAGTAGATAATTAAATTGAATATTTATAACCTGCTAAACTTGTAATACGATATTGTAAAAACATATGAGTAAATTAGACAATGAATGCGTGAACTTTCTATCCGTGTATGAAATTATCATATTTTTTTTACACTGTCAATTTTGCTGGTGTTTTGTATTTCATACAGTAAATTAATAATGAGAAATCATTAGTTTTACAATATAACTTTTAATATATCAGGATTATATATTGTATTATACAGTACCTATTGTAATTTAATATTTGCCAGTCCAAATATTACACAAGTATCATACAAAGACATGACAGAGAGCGCACTTAAAAAATGCTCAAAACTTTACATAATCTATTATTGGAAATCTTTTGAAAAGAGTCATGTCACTATTTATTATATTTATTATTATTATTATTATTACTAACTTTTTCCCAAATAAATCCAACTCAAATTTTTACGACTTATATAAATATAATGAATTTGAATTTAGTATGGTAAATTAAAGTTATTGGTTTGGATTTATTTAGGAAAGCTATCCAGTTCATATGAAACTTTATAAAAGAATTATAAATTAATAAAGTTAAATATAACGCATATCTTTAAGGTGTATTTCTTATTTCCAATTCCTAACAACGAAAAAATTAAAATACAACACATTTCTTAATACACAATAAGCAAAACAATATGCTATAATTCTGGTGTATTATTGGTATGTAATGTATATTTTTGGTTTTGGTATACATTTAGTTATATAGGTACATTAACTAAAGTTATTGGAATATTTTTGCCACCTTTGTATACAAATCAAAACATTCAATTTTAAGCTGTTTTGTGTTCAACATTTGAAAAAGTATGAATACAAATAAATGATATTCCTAGTAGCACCAAATAGTTCTGAAATATGTATAATACATTACTGTAATATAGAATGTTTCCACAATATTGTAAAGATTTAACAAATATTTCAGAAATATAATACAATATAATAAATATTTAATTAAAAATATTTTAAGGATATTTAAGAAATAATTGACAATAAATATACAATAGGACATACGTATTTAAAAAATATTTAGTAATAAATACGATATAAGCTATATCAGCAATATTTAAGACATAATAAAAAATAAATATGTCAAACAAATTATTTAAAAAATATTGAAGTTATATTAAAAAATAGATACATAATTCGAAACATATCAAAAATAATTCAAAAATATAACATAAATGTTTCATATATAGGTATATAAAAAAATGTCACAAACAATAATTAATTATTCATTAAAATTTTTATTGCAGAAATGTTTGGTTCACACAGACATTTTAATTTTTTTTTTAAGTATACTGAGATTTTGGTAACTAACTTAATATGTTTATTATACCCCTGTCTTACTTGGGTGGTGGCGTCATTGACGGGAAATATAAGTAAAAACTACCTTTACGAGTATTTTAATTTACTTGTAATATGAGTTCAAACATATTAATGATATTTTTAATTAATATACCACAGCCCATATTTGTTTAAACATGCAATTTAAAATAGAGCATTTCGTTTTCCAGTTTTGTTTCAAAAGCAGGGCTTTAATAAAGCCAGTTCACGAATTATATCAAATTTAATAAACAAAAAAACCATTAGTTTATGTTTCATGAGGATCATCTCTTAGTCTTACATCATTGCCTCTTCTCTAAATTTAGTTCGAACTATGTGAGCGCAGAACTCACCAATAAAAATATGTTATCCCAAACCCAAAATAAAAAAAGAACGATACAGCTACGGATACATGTTTCGGAGTTGTTGCTCATCGTTTGCGCAGTGTTGCTATATAAGGAAATTGGAGGATGGGATAGATCAGGAACAAAAACTAACATAAGGCTGAAAATATTATATACACTTTAAGTGAAATAAATGAAGGATGGCGTTAATTTAAAGCGCTTATTTACTCGGTACCGAAGGTCGGTGGTTCGATTTCATCCTAGAACAAGTTAGAAATTTTATTCGTAATTTGTTTCGTACAAAGCTGGGAGAGACAATTGTTGATAGCCTAGATGTGGTGCGGACTCCACAATAAACTGTAAGGCCTTGTCTTTCTTATTTCCTCAACACAAAATTCTAGGATTTTTCGGGAGTTACTTTCGGCGACTTGAGAGGCAGTTAATAAAACATTTTTAAGAAAAAATTTGAGAAAAAAATAGTGCTTATATATGTAAGACAGGCATTGACACAATAAATTATATCTCTGTCGTCCTATTCACTCGTGTATTTTTTTGCTCTCACTACATTTTCATGTACTAATGAATGTAAAAAATTGAAGCAAATGTTCTTACCGTATCAATGATAGGAAAATAACTCGTCTCTTAAATATTGGGCCATCTGGGGGTGACAGTCTAGCAAAATCCTATGTCCTCTCGCTAGTCGCTTGTTAACATAACAGTTTCTTTTTACTTCTAATTTCTATTTTGGCATTTTCAAGTTTTCTTACTTTTGCTCTTGAAGAAACATTTTTTTTGGGAAGTTTATAAGCGTATACAACGCATAATTAGTTATATACTGAAAATAATTATAAATTTCGTGACAAAGATTTTCTTCTTCAGTGAAATTAAGTTTTCCGCAGACTACGAGTATAATTCCGTTTGCACCTCAGTCCACAACCTCAGCGCCCCAGCGGCCAGCAAGTCACCATATTGTATATTTGGTTGCAGAGCTAAATAATTTCATGTTCGATTATCACAGAATAATCTTCTGTGCCATTACCAACATGCAAAACCTAATATTCCTATGAATCGTGGTACACCTTTTCTCTTTTCTGTGGTGGTGCAAGGCACAATAGAAGTCATGTGTCATGTCAAAAGTTATAAATAAATAACAATAAACCACAGATTTTTTATTTTTTTTGTTTGTGAATAGTGTTGTATATTTATTCAAAAATGGTAAGAAAACTACAGCACATTTTATCAATTAAGTTTCAACAAAGTGATTATTCTAGGCATTAAACCCAATAAAAAAAAGAGCATTAACTGAGGAAATGGAAAAAAATAAAATATTTTGAAACTTCAGAACGGGAACGGGCACATATTCAACAAAAAAATCGTTACAGGAACCTCACTAGATATACAAACATACAACGGCTAGAACACGAAGAAGATAATGTTCAGAAAGAAAGAGAAGCAGCTGCATTTCGAGAAAAACAGGTAGAACGGGAGAATACTTTAGCCAGGGAGTTGAATAATATTAAGAGGGAAGAAATGAATGAATTGCTTTTGAGGTAGAAAGTATTCATTTAGGTATATTCTGTATGCTAATAATCCAATGTTTTAAATAGGCAGCAGTTAAGGGAAAATTCACCCGAGTTAAGAGATCTTGAAAGAAAGCTGCAAGCAGCTTATATACGTAAGGATTTATCAGCACAAATAATGCAGAAGGAGGCTGAAAAACTTAGTGAAAAAGTAAGGTTATAATTATTTTGTTGTATAAATATAATTTTTTTTAATTTTCCATAACCACCTCTATAGAAAATGGGGAATATATGTATAGTTACTAGGCTTTGAGATTTCCTATTCAGATCACCTATATAATAACCTGCAGAATTGTGAAAATAACCTTGTTTTGGTAAAATGAGCATAGACAGCTTATTTACAGCTTTGTTGGTTATTACCAAATGAAATGATACAATTCTGTAGGATATATTATCAAGATGAATCAATGTTATACTCCATTTATTTATATAGGCACATAAAAAATTATTTACCTGGGCCTGCATAGCGACCCTTTGTTGACCTCCAGTCGTGCAGTTCTTTAACATAGGTGCATTATAAATGCACAAAATGTATTTACATAATACCATGTGCTTATGCTAGAATTTTTTATGTGCTTATATAAGATAAATATACTATAGTATTGTCCTCAAATCGTAATTTTTACCTTATCCAGATAAAAGAAAAAAGGGGTTATGACCTACTGAAATTGGCACGAATAAAGGAAGAGGAATACCAGAAAACTCTTAAACAGGAAGATATTTATAAGAAAGCTCATTATAGACAAGAACTTCAAGATCAGATGATTTTAAAGGACCAATCCAAACGTTACCTCTATGAAGAGTTCCTTAAAGAAAAGAAGATGATTGATGATATTGTACAAAGGATACATGATGAAGATGAACGGGAAATTGCAGAAAGAATGATCAAGATGATGAAAACACGAGAAGAAATGATGGCTTTTAAGGCAGCACAAGAAATGTGGAAGAAGAGAAAACAGGAAGAAATTGAAGAGGAAAATAGAAAAATTCAAGAGTTCTTGATGTCTAAAGCTGGAGATTTAAAAATGAGGTATTGTTTTTATTAGCTATATTTTTTATTAATACAGCTTTGTGATATATTAGAGTGCGATATCTAAAAATACCATATTTTTGTTTTAGGCTAGAAGCAAAAGAAAGAAAAGAAGCTATAAAAGCCCAAATATCGGAAAACATAGCAAAACAAATATATGCAGAGAGGGTATGCTTTTATTTTCTATATTACATTTTGCTCATGTTTGTTATGCAGGTTGTCATAAATGTATATATGTCCGTTCTACTTGGTAGGCACTGTCCGAATGCTTCCAGCAACATTGGTTGCCTTAATACAGATTGTTTGTAGTCATTAAAAGAAATTTTTCCATCTCTGTCAATGTCCATCTTCTTAGTTATAACCTCTATCATATCCTAAAATTATTATTTTGAGGAAATAGGTGTCTATTGAAATTGTTACTCTAATTACCTTGGCAGATTCCTCGGCTTCTTCATCAGTACCTTGACTTACAAGAGAGTTCTTTAATAGGTGGAACAAGTTTTCTCTACCCAAGGTCCCATCTCCCATCGTATCGTACACCTAAAAAATCAAGGAGTAAATAGGTAAATATATACGAATTGTGCAATTTGAGGCAGTTCTTTCAATAATTTTGTTCACATCCTGGTATTCAAATAACTGTTTGATTAATTATAGAGCAAATTTGATCAGATAAAAGATTATTCATTTCAAAAAGTCATCATAACTTATAGTTACATAGAAGAGCAATAATTTACTTCATTTCCATCCTCATCCTTTGGAGAAACTATAAATATTGATTTAGGCAGCGAGTGTATGTTAATGTAAAAGAGTCGCACAATATATTTTCCAATTTTCATTATTTAGTACTTACTGAATAACAATAATTAATTTTTTCCTCTAATGTACCCCTTAAAAATAAAGACAAAGTTGCTGCCCATGTTTCCATTGATATGAAGGCACTAGGACCCCTGTCCAGTGCATAGAAAATCCTATCCATTAAATAGTCATCAGTCATGTCTAAAGCACTATGTAAAACATCTCGGAATTGTGATTTATCCACCCCTGAGTAGAAATCTTTACTTTGTTTTTGCAGTTTATAATAAACAATCAAAAGGCCTTCCATTTCAGCATAAGTAAAATGGAACTTTTTTGAAAGTCTGTAAATCACATCTTGAAATTTTTTCTTGAATCTCGTTTCTTCCATGGAGTCCATGGAGGAATCTATAGATTCCCCAAAAGATTTCGCACATTTCGTACTCTTTTTGGTTTTACTCATAAAATTAAAGAAAGTAAAACTTATATGACATTGATATATGTAAATTCAGTACTTTTGTTTGTTTTTAATTTTATTTTAATTTCAAATCACTTTACCTTGAAGTCCTTGAAATAATAAAGTTAATTTGTGTCTACTGCTAAAAATGTTTCAAAGATTTATTCGGAAAATTAAAAACTTTTTTTAGAAAAGAATACATATATATGTGTGTACATATGATATTTCAAATAGGATTCTATGACCTATAAATAGAACATCAACTTTATTTTACCAAAAGGTAGTGAGTATAGTAATTAGCATGTTTTGCATTGTCAAAAAATGTTACTTCAGTAAAATCTAAAAAGTATTGTCAAATTTTGAGGTGAATTTAATGCTTCTTTAAAGACCAAAAAATTTAAAAATTAATAAACGGCAGATAGAAAAAACATTTAATAGAGCAGGATTATGTAATCACAAAAAGGAGCTGTAGTTTTTACTCCAATTTCTGTCTGTAACAAGTGTATCTTTAACTCTCTTAGGAACCACTTTTTTCTAAATTTCTTGTAAACATATTTAATCAAAATGTAGTATTTATATACAGTATGTGGCAAGTGTATGGATCCCACCTTTGAAAAGTAGAATTTGTCTGGGACAAATAAACCTGCTGATGTAAAAAGGGGGCAAAATAGATTCTTTCTTTGTCACTTACCGAATAACAATAATGCATTTTCTCATCTAGTGTACCTCTTAGAAATATAGATAAAGTTGCTGCCCACACTTCCATTGAAATAAATGAACTGGGACCTTTATCCAGCGCAAAGAAAATTTTGTCCATCAAATAGTCATCAGGCATGTCAAAGGCACATTGTAAAATGTCTCGCAACTGTGATTTGTCTACTCCTGAATGGAAATCTTTGCTTTTTTTTTTGCAGTTTATAATAAATTATTAAAAGAGCTTCCATCTCAGAAAAACTGAAATGAAATTTTTTTGAGAGTCTGTATATTAGATTTTGATATTTCTTTTTAAATCTCGTTTCCTCCATAGAATCCAGGGTAGAATCGTGTGTTCCTTCGAAGGATTTTCCACATTTTTTTCGATTTTGTCTTCTTACTCATTGTTTTTAGAATTAAATAAAGCACAACTTATGACATTGATATATAAAAAAATAAGTACATTTGATTATTTTTAATTTCATACTTCATATCAAATCAGTGTACCTTTCAACAATAGGAGGGACCTGTGTTCATTACTAATGTATTTTAAAGAACAAAGCATTTTTTTTTTAAATTGATATAGAGCTTTGTCTTTCTTGCTAATTTATACTAGCATGCATAGATGGTTTGATGATATTGTTAAATACCTGCAGTAACAACATATTATTTTTGTTAGGCCAAAAAAAAGAGAGAGATGACATTGTTCAAGAACTGTTAGAGGAAGAACAAAAAAGAAGCTGTCCAAAAAAGACACAGAAAAGAAGTTGAAAAACAAATAAGGCAAAGAATAGATACAAAGGAATCTCTCGAGAAGCAAATGGAAGAAAGAGAGGCGAAATTACGAGAAGAAGCAGCAGAAGATGAAAGATATAAAGAACAGGTAAGGATATTTTATGGTCCATGTCAATTTATGGAATATTTGTGCAAACGGATATTTTAGGTAAGGGATCAAAGTTGTTATTTATGAAAATGGTAGAAAGTCAAAAATAATTGTAGGGGAGAAAATTGAGGTGAATGCTAGATGTTAGTAATATGAATATTTGTGTTTTATTAAAAGAAATTCATTATAAATTTCTGCTCAAGATTGAGAAAATAAGTTACATTTCATCATACTATGTGGACTCATATTGTTTAATGAGATGTTCTGTATTCTGAGTTTTTTTGAGATGGGGCACTCTTGCAATCAATCAATTCAAGTCCTGATTTGAACTTATTCAAAAGTTGCAAGAATGTGTTATCTCATGCTTATACCCTGTTATAACTACATGTTTCTTCCATGCAGAAGTGAGATTATTCTACTGTTTGGACCATTATTTTATTATAAATACAGGATGAATATTATTTAAGAATATTTTTCAAAAATTTAAATATTCGGAAAATGGCGATTTTTCTCGTTTTTAGCAAGAATAAGATTTTTGAAATTATATTGATTTTAAATAAAACACTTTATTTTAGCTGATGGTTAAGATAGCAGAAGATGAAAAAGTGGAACAGATGTCGAATCAAAAGAAGAGAATGAAATTATTGCTGCTAAGAAGGGATGTTGAACAAATGATGATTGAAAGAAGACAGAAGCGTGCCGAAGAAATGCAACTTTTTATTAAAATAAAAGAACAAGAGGAATATGAACAGGAGAAGAGGTAAATTTACTGACCATTATTATATTCAGCCGAGAGGCGATATTACTAAAGCATTTTGCACATTTATCAACCCAGAATGAATGAATGATTAGCCATTTCTTTTTATTTTATACCAGCTTAAAAGTTTCAGAAATATTTTTTTTGGAAATATTTCCATAGAATATATCCCTACTGTAGAAAATTTTTAACTCATAATTTTATAATTATAGATTATACAGGATGATTCAAGTATAAAAAAACTTGCAAGGAAACTTTTTTCTTTAGAATGCCTCGAGGAGTTGGGAGAAAATAAGAATTTAAAAAAATTTCCAGTGGTATAGAAATTTTGGCTTAAAAAGGGGGCATAGTTGCTCCTCTTGAATGTCTCTGGTTGAACCAGTTCAATAGTTTTTTATAAAATCAGTGCACATAACATTACCTCGTACCCAAATATGTAATAAATGCCTCATAACTTATAAAAGAAAAAAAAAATGCAAGAAACTTCTTTTTTTAATTTATTTCAAAAACGAGGGCCCTGCAAAAAAGTTTGTACCATAAAATAACCTTATTTTGTCAAGATTTATGGACTTAAAATATTTAAAGTGAATCACCCTGTATAGATTATCATTTAATTTATTACTAAGTACATACCAAATTCTAGTTATCTGCCTTTACTGAACATTCAGACCAACTAAACAACCAGATTTTGGTGTTTGCTGGGCATTAATGGTTGCAAAATAGCTTTAGAGCTATTCAGATTTTTTTTGTTTGCACAAAACATTATGTTTACACTTTATTTTTTGAGATAAGGTGATAGAATACCATCAAGTTGTATCTTTGCACTGAGTACCTGAAATTTAGACTTTTACTATTACTATTAAATGACTTGTAAGTAATAGGTATTTAATGGATTTTAAGTTTTTTTTGCACTTTGGAGTAGCAATTGGGCCTTGTCTCACTTGGTATGACCTCAATATTTTGCACCCCTCCCCCCACCATATACAGTTAGTCAAAGTCAAACTCGGACAAAGTCAAAGAAATAATATTCTTGTAGAAAATATCAAAATCAACTAATAAGAAAATACGACAAATAGGCTTGATTAACTAAATACACTGTATATTACATAATGCACATAAAAATTTACGCAATAAGATATTATGTTTATAAGAATATTAACAGTTATAAATAACAAGCATAACATAGAGTCAAAGTAAAACTCGGACAAAATGTACTAATTATAATTTACACTGCACTCCGTCGCTTTTGCAAGTTCTGACAAGTACGGCGGTTGGGTAGAGGGGGGGGGACGAAATTTCTCAACACGGGATATGACTGTTGGGTGACTTCTACAGTATAGTAGCAAACATGGGACGTCAAAGAGGCCAGACATCTGTAGATTTGCGAAAATTAATTATTGAACACCATAAAAATAGGCGGACAATACGCGATATTGCTGAACTGGTTAACAGAAGCCACTCAACCGTATATGATATTATAAAAAGGTACAAAACCCAAAATTTAATATCGAATAAAAAAAAGAACCAGTTCGCGGAAAATATTTACAGAAGCTGAGGAGCGCTGGCTTGTCCGAAAGGTAACAATAGATCCTACATTAAGTGCACCTAAATTAGCAGCTGATGCTAGTAAGTATCTGCAGAAGAGTGTTAACCCTGAAACCATTCGAATAATTCTTCGCAAACACCACCTACACGGTAGGACTGCTAGGAATAAACCTCTAGTTAATAAAAAAATAGACTTAAAAGACTGAACTTTGCTAAAGAGCACAGGCACCACGACTTTTCATTTTGGAAATCAGTTATTTTTGCCGATGAGACCAAAATAAATTTATTTGCATCCGATGGCAAAGTTACAGTATGGCGAAAACCGAGGGAAGAATTAAGAGAGCGGAATCTCCGTCCAACTGTGAAACATGGTGGGGGTTCTCTACTAATTTGGGGATGTATGTCGGCTGCAGGACCTGGAAAATTATATTTTATCGATAGAATTATGGACCATAAATATTTGAAGATATTGAAAGCAACATTAAAACAAAGTGCCCAGCAATTTCATTAGGTAAGGTGCTTTTTCCGCGAACTGGTTCTTTTTTTATTCGATATTAAATTTTGGGTTTTGTACCTTTTTATAATATCATATACGGTTGAGTGGCTTCTGTTAACCATTTCAGCAATATCGTGTATTGTCCGCCCATTTTTATGGTGTTCAATAATTAATTTTCGCAAATCTACAGATGTCTGGCCTCTTTGACGTCCCATGTTTGCTACTATACTGTAGAAGTCACCCAACAGTCATATCCCGTGTTGAGAAATTTCGTCCCCCCCCCTCTACCCAACCGCCGTACTTGTCAGAACTTGCAAAAGCGACGGAGCGCAGTGTAAAATATATTTAGTACATTTTGTCCGAGTTTTACTTTGACCCTATGTTATGCTTGTTATTTATAACTGTTAATATTCTTATAAACATAATATCTTATTGCGTAAATTTTTATGTGCATTATGTAATATACAGTGTATTTAGTTAATCAAGCCTATTTGTCGTATTTTCTTATTAGTTGATTTTGATATTTTCTACAAGAATATTATTTCTTTGACTTTGTCCGAGTTTGACTTTGACTAACTGTACATATAATAAAAGCAATAAATAAAATAAAAATAGTCATTCTTTAAGCATAGTATAATTTAAATGTTGGTAAATTCCCTATCTATTTCGTTCATATGTGTATTTGTGCCCCCTTCAAACTTGCGGCTGGTGTGGGGCACTAACCGAACTGCCCTAATTACGGCGCTGCTTTGGGAATGAAGCCATCATGCTGCCAAATGTTTAAACAATGTCATTATAAATCTCTTTATAAGATTGTGAAAACCTGAAAATTGAATTATTTAGTAAAATATTTTAGGTTCATTGTTAAGTTAATGTTAAGTATAAGTGAGGTAAACAAGAACATTAAGAAACTAATCTCTTCCAAATTCTTTGGTTATAACTTTACCTAATATCGTCTTTAAATATTTTGTTGAATTGTCACTTGTATCAAAAGGTAATGTTAAAGAATGTATGCAAAACACTTCAAAGAAATCATTTGTTAGTAATTTTATTTTTAAGTAAAATCACTATCTATGACCTAAACAATTCCTACGTTAAAGGTGATTTTCTACTGAATAATTTGTCATCAATTTACATAGCTTTGAAACGGGCGCTTTCCCAGATAGTCTAAAAATTTCGTTGGTAACTCCAGTGTTTAAAAAAGGTGACCGTAGTGTTACCTCAAACTTCAAACCTATTTCCATTATTCCTTTAATCAGTAGAATATTTGAAATGATTATAAAAAGTAGACTTCTATCCTGTTTTGTAAAATATAACTTGTTAAATGAATTTCAATTTGGTTATCTGCCTGGAAAATCTACAACAAAAGGTCTTAGCAATATGTGTGAACAAATTTATCTTGCTTTCGAGGATTTAGAATCATGTATTGTGAACTTATATGACATGACAAAAGCATTCGATACAGTTAAGCATAACTTCTTGCTGTTAAAACTTGAAAGATATGGAATAAGAGGCAACAGCCTAGAAATGTTTAGGTCATATTTGAGTAACAGGAAACAAATGATAAAGCGGAGAGATGGAGTTTCCCAATCCTATCCTGTTTCTTATGGAATACCCCAGGGATCAGTGTTAGGGCCACTATCCTTCATCATTTACTTAAATGATATGCCTCTTTGTTTAAATAATAATACACATCCAACATGCTTTGCAGACGATACCTCTCTCATAGTCAAAACAAAGAATGTAATTGAGGCTGAGGCGACTATGACGGAAGCTCAGTTAAGATTGACTAATTGGTTTAAAGTCAATTGTTTAAGTTTAAACAGTAGTAAAACGCAAACACTGCACTTTTCTTCCTCAAACTTAGCTCTGGACAGAGGGTCGTCTGTCAAAGTATTGGGTGTATATCTAGACAATATATTAAACTGGTAGGCTCATGTGAATTTCTCAACTGGATGGTTGTCTACTTGTATGAATATTTTGAGGCAACTAACATATTCAGTATCCCCGAGTTGTATAATGATGGCATACTTTTTTCTATTTCATAGTGTCATGTGCAATGCAATTCTACTTTGGGGTGGTTCTTGTCATGCATCCCGAATATTTATTTTGCAGAAACGTGCTGTCAGAATCATAACAATTGTGGGCTTTAGAGAACATTGTAAACCATTATGTCTACCCTATTGTTTCATATTGCTATGCCTTCTATTTATTAAAGAGAGGAATGATACTGTGAGATAGATCGAAGTACATCGATACATCGATATAATGATTTTCTAAGACTTCCACAGTATAGACTTACTAAATTACATAAATCTTTCTTATATCTGAGTATAAAATTCTCTAACAAACTACCTGCTGATTTAAGGTCTGACTCACTCTCCCTCAAACCTTTTAAAAATAAAATCAAAAACCTGCTACTGCAAAATTGTTTTTATTCATATGATGAATATTTAAATCATACTTTTTAATTTTGATCATATTGTAACTATGTAAAAATGAAATGTACTTTTTGTGCTGCTATTGTGGATTGTACAGTGTAAACATATTTATAAGTTGTGTATATATATATTTGTAAATTTCGTATATATTTATTAAATTTTTATGTATGTGTGTATGGTCCACTTTGTTGACTTGTGAAAATACTTTCTGTATAATGCACCAATAAATCTAAATCTAAATCAAATATGCCACGGTGACAATTTTTTAATATTCTGATGACTATTTAATTTTATTTACTATCATATCAACAAATTAAATATGTTTAATTTCTTTAATTTTTTTTAGGAGACGAATAATAGAAACGGAAAGAATTAGGATGCTAAATAATCATGTTAAAAACCTTATTGGTTATTTACCAAAAGGACTTTTAAAACCAGAAGATCTACCTCATTTGGGAAAAGACATATTGGACCAGATAATAATTCCACAAGACTAATTATCCATAATAAATTTTAAAATTTATGTGTCCAGAAGCTTTTTTTCCAAATTAGTTATAGACTACTGTAATTAATGCGGTTACATTTGTAATAAATACTTGCATAATTATATGTTTTGCACCATGTGATATTTTGTACCTACGAGTATATGAAATATTATTTTTTTTTAATAAATTTTTTATCTGATTTTGATGTGTGTAATTTGCAATAATAATAATTTTTTTCCATCTTCAACACTGGCAGACAAGTAGAATATAAAGATATCGAGACTGGTAATATAATGTAGAAGTGCAGGACACATTTTGCTGTTCTGTTGTAAAACAGCTATGTTAATGCTTAAGGTAGCCTTATCAGAAGGGCATATAATCATTGGAACTTCCACCCTTTCAATATGATGCCCTTGATATGCTTGCCACACCAATTACATCACTTTATCACGCCCCTGGCCTCTTTACATTGTAAACAGACTGTACAAGCATAAAACATAAATCTAGATGCTTAATAAATTTAATTTTAGGTAAAAATAAAAAATATACAGGGTGATCCTTAAGTATAGTGAAATTCTTTTTATAAGGAACAGTTCAGTGACTTTTATCTAAGAGCTGCCAACTATAAAAGGTGACCCTGGCTGGTCTTACAAGAAACTGAATGCAGACTAATTGCAGAAGTCACGCACCAATGACAAGGTGACATTGACTTCGTGCAGAAGCTCTTGTCAGTTATCGTGTATGTGTTACCAATGAGAAGCATTGCGTTCACTTGTGTAGTATTTTGTTAAGTTTTACCGAAGTAATACACCACTGAGTTTTAATATATTTTTTTTGATTCACTATGTGAAACATAAAATTGATCATTTATTGAGTCTTTCTTATACGATGAATCGTTTTGGCATGTATTAAAACACTGGAAACATCTTGAAGCATTTAATTTAAATTTAGTCATAATAATAACTACAAAAAGGAAAATATAAACAATATGGTCATTAGCGATTCAAACCGTTTACATGCAGTTATTAAAATAAGAATTTCGAATTTTTTTTTGTTTTTTATCAACACTCCAAAACGACGCAATTAATGACAAAACTTCATTTGAGCTTTTCATCTCAAAATAGGTAAATTTCAGGAATCACATCCTGAATTGTCATGATGCACTTTTAAGGATACAATGACTTTGTTCGTAGAGACGATTTGTGGTAGTTTCATGTAGACTGTAGAGATGCAATTAATACGAGAGTTCTGCATTAAGAAAAGTTTTGTTGAACGAGCGCATCTCTACAACTATGCTTTTGCATGCTTCTAACATCAGTTTCAAACGGTTTGAATAAACTGCTCTACGAACAATCGAACAAACCTAACATGGTAAACACCAACGTATGGGCTTTTACCGGGCCTTTACTGGAAATGCTGGCCAAATGAAGGCCCAATAAAGTCCCATACTTTAGTATTTACTAGGTAATATTTAAGTATAAAATGGCAGAATGAAAGTAACTTCCACAAACTTTGCATGCTGCAATCGATGCTTGTCTCATTAACCAAGTTGACATCATCCTGAGATGGTTAAAACTATTTTAATATAAGTAATGTAATGGCAGCTGATGATATTTAGGTTATGTTATATCTTAGTATTGGAGCCTGAGGCCCAAGCGATAATTTAAGGCATAACTATCAAAACTAAATGAAGAAGTTTTGTGAACAAAAATTGCCATTGAAATTTGCAAAAAAAAGATGAAAAAAATTTTTTAAACATCAGTTTGAAAATTATTCGCAAAACATTTTTTTTTTTCAGAATTAGGTGAAAAAATACAACGACAAATTTCAAATTTCATAAAAAAATACTGCTTTTTTATAAAGTTACACCATTTTGAAATTTTATTTTAGAATCATTTTTTATTACACAAATTTCAAAAAGGTGCAACTATGTAAAAAATCAATATTTTTTTATGAAATTTGAAATTTGTTGATACATTTGCCACTTCATTCTGAAAAATAAATGTTTTGCAAATATTTTACGAATTGTTTGGAAAATAACCTGGGTTTTTACCTACACAATTTTTTTCGCAAATTTCAATCTCAATTTTTTTTTCCGCTTCCTCACTTAGTCTTCTTTATTTAGTCCTGATATGCCTGTTATGCCTTAAAGTATTGCTTGAGTCCCATAATGGTTCCATGCTCCAATTAAAATATATCAGCTTAAATCCTATAAATTTCACCAGCTCCCACTAAAGTAAAGCCAACTTAAATGCTGAAAGCAGTCTGCTTCAGAAAACTCAACCTGATGCCAGCGACGGCCCGTCAGCCAATAGAAATGAAACATGTAATTATGTAATTCCGCCCACATACCTAGAAGAGTGAGAGATACGTAATTCCCCAAAGAATATTCCCTTTATCCAGCAAGAATGGCTGTCGGTGTGTAGTTTAATTTTTCAAACTTTAAGAGCAAAGTAAAGCGACAGTTAGAAGGGGTATATCGCCGTGACACGTTTCAGTTATCTAAAGCCTCCAGAGAACAAAGTTGGGTTGCTGGCAACACAACGTGATTTATTGTTATCCAATGAAATTCGGTATTCCTCTCCGATGATTTAGCGACGATAGAATTTTCCAACTTCACAACACACAATTAACAAGCAACACTCACCATATTGGCACCATAACCTGCGATGTGCATGAGCACAAGGCTAAAAGAGTAAAATGGACGAAAAAACCATAAAACAAACTAAAATAAGATAATGGTAGAATGTTGCCAGCCGACAACACTACATATGGTTCTGTGAAGGAGCTTTTTATAGAAAACACCTGTTCAGTGCTAGTGATAGTATGTCACATCAAAGGTAAGGTCCTCTTCTTGTTCAAAAAAATAAAATGGTAAAAGCAGTAAAAACACAGTAGGTAGTCGTTACATTGGGTTCTCATATCAAATACACATTACTTTTCCATACAGCACAAGGACGTCCAGTGGAAATCCAGTGGATGTATGTCATGGACCTGATGGACGTACGACGGACATCCATCTGAATACCAAAAGTAATCCAATGGACATCCGTTTGTCACAAAATTTTACATCCTGTGGATGTCCATTCACAGACGTCTAGAGCCCCAAAAGTTGATTATTGTTTTTACCCACATTAACTCACTGTATACACATTGAGACATGAAAGCGTCTAGTTATCGGGGTACGCCATCTATTGGTTATGTTTTAAGCTATAGAGACTAGTATTATTGCAATGTATTAAATTAAAAAACTCACCTTGCCTGCGTGTTGAACCGGGGACCATTTTCGTCATTTTACCAAATTTATTTAACATTTCACGTTCTGCAATTCAAATCTTAAGATACTGTATTTTATGGCATTTCATTTATCTTATTTTACAATAAATATGTATGCGGGCGAATGTTATAATCGCGAATCGTTGACACTCGCCCCTGCCGCTGTTATGGCTCAGACACTGCAATGTTTTAGTTTTTGGATGTAGGGCTTTTTCCCTAAAAACAAAGCAATTGCTGTCCTAAATAAAATGCTTTTTAAATAATTAAAATAATAAGTCGTGTTTTTGTTATATTGAGCTCTTTAATGTACCTATCCAAAGGATATTATTACATCTGATTATTGTAGGACTAGAAGATCCTAAATAGATCTCCATAGGTTATCATTTGTGAATTATTTGTTTTAATTTTTTGTTCTCATCAATAGAACAATTTGAACAGCAATTTAAAGTTAAGTAAAAATCCGAATAATGACAAATTGCATAATACTAACAGGTGCCTAAGTGATGGACGTTAAAGCGACTTTTAAAAATATTTTTTCTTAATAAAAGATGGTTTTAATTTGCAATAAAAACATATATTTAAAAAGAAACAAGTATTAAAACTTAACATTTGGTACAAAACAGTATAAATTAAAATAAAATAGAATTGCAGTACCTATAGATACTTAGTTGTTGTATTTTAAAAATATTTACTTAGTTTTAAACATACAGGGTGCAATTTTACCGCTATTACAATTTAGATTTTTTCTCACATACCTAAAACCTAAATAGAAAATAAAAGGTAGATACATAGAACCACAGTAATACATTGTTTGTTTAAGTTATAATCAGAAGAACACTTTTTCTCACTTTTAATTCTGCAAATTTTTTTATTACCTCTTTTTAGTTTATTTGATCAGCAATTTCATGTTCAACTAGTAAAATGACCAGGGCGTTTAGTCGATTTTGCGTATTAGTTGAGCGTAAAAAGGTTTTGATTAATTTTAATTTGGCAAAACTTCTTTCTCCACTTGCTACTGATATTGGAGTAGTCAGTAGTATTCTTAAGGCAATACTAAGATTTGGAGCAAAATTTAGCATTGTTGTTATTTTAAGAACATCACTTGGACTTTCTATTTTGCTCAAAAGTGCACAAACTGCAGAAATTTCTTCTACTAATTCTAGATCGTTAATGTCAGCTGATTCACCATGAGACAAAATGTTTTCCAAATCTTTGCAAATCTTTATCACTGGCTCTTTAGGCATGGTTTTCAAATAATATGTATTATACAGAGATTGAAAATGGTTACTATGGTGATTCAGTTGTTCAAATCGACTATCTAGTGCGTTTAAAGCTTGATCAATAGTATAGAAGAAAAATTCTATTTTGTATTTTTCTTTGGGCTCTTCGATTGGTTCGTCCCTTGCCTCATATGAAAAGTTGGCATTTTTTCTTCTTACGCGGTGTTGCGGCGTCGAGGCGTTGTTGATTCAAAATTGGCTTCAATGTTAATTTCATCAGCCAATTCTCTTGCGTCAACAATAATTTCATTGAAAGACTTATCTGATCGAAGATTTTTAAAGAAATTTTTGCAGTTCTCTAGAAGATCAAGTGCTCTTTTCAAATCAAAATCTTTTGTTTGCATAAGCTTGCTTATTGGATTAATACAGTTTAAAATTTTATACCATATAACTATTGAACATAAAAATTTAAATTGTTTAATGACTTAGCAAACCCGAAGCCTCGTCTGTTATTGAGATATTGATGTCTTGGTTTTCATAAATGCTTAGCAAAGCGTCGTATATTTAACCAAGTTGAAATCTTACGGGTGTTAAAGCTTCTATCCTGCTTTCCATCGAGTGTCACTCAAAGGATTTAATGTTAATCATTGGACATGTTTTAAAAATATTGCCCATCGAAAAGTAGAAGATGAAAAAAATAAATATATTTTTTGGGCCATACTAAAAAAATTTGCTGCTTCCAAGGATGCGTTTGCCATATCATTTACCACTAGATTTAACGAGTGGCTACAACACGAAACGTAGAATGCTCGTGGATTTAAATTTCTAATTCTAGATTGCACTCCTGCATTGTTGCCCCCATGTTAGCCCCGTTTTCATATCCCTGCGCTCTTATATCTTGCGCATCAAGTCCCATTTCATGAAGCTCTTCAATTATAATTTCATATAATTGTCTTCCTGTAGATCTTTCCACAGGTAAGAAACCTAAAAAGATTTCGTAGATTTTTATTTCGACAGTGGCGTCATTTTACCCCCGCCAGCCACCGCGGTGCGGAGGGGGGCGAGCAAATTAAGGGCCCGGCCGAGTCGAGTGCAACGTAAAAACCTAAATAAAAAAGTCAAACGCCGGTCGCAGCTTTCTCGATTTTTTATGTTCATTGTTTATCTCTATGGAATGGTCTAATGAGGGCCGATGGCCGATGCGTTAGTAACCATTATTATAAAAAATTATCCTCGTCGCTATTATAGTAGGATGAAAGAAACGTCGGGGTCGGCATCTTTGATGTCTTTATCGCTATCAAACAAGCCGCCGTCTTTTTCATCTGTAGACACTGAACGATCATTTTCTCTGTACAAATGGACATTTTTCAACATAATATGGAATAAACATTATTAATATATTGTTACTATACCCCAGGCTATAAAGCGTCACCTAAACACAGTGAATAATAAAATTATAGTGTTTTGTGTATTGTCTCTGTCCCTCGCTCCACCCATCCACGCACCTCCTGAAAGGGTTCACAAATGGACATTTGCTGTTAGTGACGACATAATTTCGCAGTGTAGGTATTAAGTACGATCCTTATAAGTTCAGCTGCTTTGATATAAAAGGAAGACTGTGTTAGAGTTACTGTTACACGCACCAAACTTTAGACATCATGGAATTATTTTATGATGCACCTTTCTGCGGCCTCCAACCTTCCTCAATGACATTTACAAGGTAAGATGCTGTTTCATTATTACTACTCAATTTTATGAAGGAAAATCTGTAGGTCCCTCCCTAGTGCGACCCTGTTATTTACATCTTGTCATAAGTTTTCCCTATGTCTAATTGGCACCTTAAATGTATTCTCTGTAAGCGCAAAGTAATTGAATTCGGCATTCATAGACGTACTTCTACAAATCAGTTTTAGAAGGGACAACATTATTCAGACACTATGCAATTTTAGGCGAGGATTGTGTAGGTGATATATCATCCAAAATACCTACTCTTTAATAAAAAAGAGGTTCGGTAAAATTTCTCGGTTGGCTGTAGCTCGTTCCCTGGCGTTGGTGATTGGCCCTGGTAGCGGAAAAGGCCGACGTTAAATAAATTAATAAAAAAATAAAAAAATAAATAACAAATACATAATACGTTTTAAAACTTATACCTTAAAATATCTTTTGATTTACCTATTTGCCATGTAACATACAACTTGCATGGATGAAACATATAGCATACTCGAGTATACAAATACAAATACTACTATTGTTAAAAAATGTACTACAAATTATGGTCTCATGCAAATGAATAGTCAGATTTATGTTCAAGTAAAGCCTAAATTAGAAACTAACTGTAGTACGTGCTGGAAATTAATATTTTCTAAAAAAATATTTTGTTTCTAAACATAAATGAGTAGTGTTTTTTGTTAAACCAAAAATTCTAGATTGGTAAAACAAACTTCGGCAAACTCCTATAGGATAGTATTTAAATTAACTATACAACTAAACTCAAGTCAAAAATAGTATCATTCTATACCCAATTCTATACCCAACTTCACATTATTAGAGAAAACATAGTATATCTAATAGGGGATAGAGCTGTGCTAAATTTTGATATAACAAAATTATGCCTATTATAATTTCCAGTGGCGGTTTGTGGGTCAAGAAATAGGGAGGTCAATTAGAAAAGTTTACTGTATTACCTACCTTTTAAAGTGATTTAATTTCCAAGTCGATTCTCCGGTCTTTTTGAGATGCAAAGTGGTGAATTACTTTTTCATTAGTCTTTTATCTTCTTTATTAATGCCCTTTCCATGGTAAGCATAGCTAAAGAAGATAACCTTTCCTGACTCATGGTATTTCTTAAAAATGTCTTTATTCTTTTTAAGGTGGAAAAATAACGTTCACTTTCGACGGTAGTCATAGGGAAAGTACACAAGATTTTTAACAGTTTGACACTTTCAGAAAAAGTATTGCACAAATTATTAATAAAAAGCTGTAACAAAGCAACTGCACCTTCACTATTGGAAAAATCTTCTCGGCTATATAATACTTCTAATTCAGTTTTATGTTTCAAATGATTTATGACTGGATACTCCGTTTTAACTAATTCAAACATATCTTGAGGAAAGCTTTTTTTATAATCTTTAAGTCGATCTGCGTGAAACAACTAAGACACTGCTAAATGATTACTGAAGCCAAACCTGTTTTTGATCTCAGATGTAATTATATCACAAACTACTAATGAAATTCTCCTTTTTGATTCTTTCGTTTTACATCTCTGGGCAGACTGTATGGATGTCTCCTCCAAATAGTTATTCAAAATTTTATTTCTGATGTTTTCAATTTTACTATTAAAAACGCCAATACACTTATTTACTGTTATGACATCGATATTACATTTTTGTAATTGATTGAACAATATATCACAATGAGGCATAACTAAATGAAAAAAATTTAACCTGTAAAGAAAATGTTCATTTTGTAAGTAGTTTTTTTAAACCAATAGCTTGGTTTAGAGTGTTGTTTTCTAATTCATTATCAATGATTTTTTCTAAACAATCTAATAATTCTGTTCGATAGGTATAAACAGTCTCTATGCACTTTGTATTAAAATTCCATCGTGTTGGAGCCGCTTTAGGTAATCTCACCTTAACAACATTATCTAACATGGCTGTCCTTTTTGGCGATTTTCCAAAGAATGAAGAAAAGCTATGTAAATTAGCAAAAAAAATGTTTATGCTTTTATCCTGACTTGATGCTTTTTCTAAAATTAAATTTAGTTGATGAGCGTAACAATGAATAAAATTTGCTGAAGAATAACTTTTTTTAATTAAAAATACCTATTAACTTCTTTTTTCTTATCAAGAGATGTTTGCTTTATCCTCATATTAGGTTTGGGACGGCCACCACCTTTGAATTTCACTCGGTCTTCATAACCCAACTTATGTCCATCTTTCAGTTTTAATATATTTTGTACAACATTCATATTTAATAGTAAACACCAAAAACATTGTTTTACTTAATTTCACGACAAGTAGAGATTTACTAATAAAACGTTCACAAATAAAAACATTAAAAACAATGCGACAGAATTTACCGACCAACGCGTACCTAGTCAGCATCAAGACTGCTCTACTAGCGAACTTCGTGCGTTACCTTATTCCGTAAAATGTGTCAGGGACATTGTCCCCGCCAGTGTTTTCTGTCTCTTTTGCTTTCTGACGAATCGCGCATAAGTCTATTTCACTTTAATTCGTTGTAAATTCGGTCTGTAGCTAGCTTTGAGGACAAGTTGTGGATTGATCCAAGATTTTTAAATTCTATAAATGAATAATGTAATGAATATGAATGTAGAGGCTCGATAATTGAATAGTATATTGTACATAGAATGAACTTAGAAACTTTAATATATTTTTTTAAGAATATTAAAAATATATATACTATATATTTTTAAACTTCAGAAAAGAATAGGTCTAATTTTTTATTTGTATGTGGGAGGTCATTGACCAAATGACCCTATATAGAAGAACCGCCAGTGTCAATTTCTCGTAAAAAATACATTTATTTTCTTTCTTATTTTCTCTCTTCTTTTGGTACTTTATGTCCTAATTGACAGAAATTGATAGCAGTAATCTTATTCTGCGGTACTAAACTAAAAGCTGAACTAATTGTTATTTGTTTTAATTTTGTTGGCATAGGTAATGAACACGTTATAAGTAAAATCGTTCTTAAACTAGGTATTGATCCCAGCCAGTAGTGATGTAAAAAAAGTAACTACTCGTTACAACCCACATAACATAGGATATTCATACGGTGTCCATTTTTTGGTCCCGTTCATGTCCGTATGTCCATGGACATGTGATGGATATCCACTGGACATCCATTTACGTATGTCTGTACACTGTCCATAAAGGGATGTCCACTGGAAGTCCGTTTTGTGATAGTACACCAAAGTACAAGTGATGAATATCCAGTGGACATCCATATAATGTATAGGTTATATTGTTTGTTTAATTCTTCCTCTCAAGTCTTTATCATGCACGCATCGCTCAACGATTCGGCGACGTCTATAAATCATTATAAAGAGTGCCTCTAATCTATACGTTGAAAATTCAGTCTTATGACAACGTTTCAGCAACGTCAATAGTAAACCCAAGACACCAACATTTATATTCCATATATTGTAGTCGGCTGTTAAAAAGTGTCTATTTTGGTCACAAAAGAAGCGACGTCGCTACAGAGGATGTGGATGATATGATGACAATTTACACTCTGCACCTAATACAACATTAATTTCTGTGTAAATATGGTTGCAAGTCGCAAAATTGCTGCTTGAGCTACTTCTAATATCACCCTTAAATACGCCAATGTTGCGTGTCACCCCTTGGACAAATCCTAAATCCACCACTGCCCGTGCTTCACACGCGACCGATCGGGGTTCTCATCCAACTCTAGGATTTTTTTTGTTTTTTTTTTTAATTTTTATTTATTTATTTCTTGTAATATTATTTATAATTAACAATTTATAATAAAATTTAATATACAAATTTCTATAGGTACAATGTGAATAAGTATCAGGAATTAATTATTTGATCTGCAAAATAATTTTCTGATAGGCAAAATTGAACAGAAAATTATAAATTATAATTTTTGCTGGTGAATTCCGGAATTTGTAAACCAAATTTTTTTGCTGGAAAAATATTTTATAGATCAAGGAATTACTTGTAATCGAATAATTCATTAATCGGTTAATAAATTACCTATGTTAGAATTGTTTTAATACCGCAATTTTTTATACGAATTTATTGCCTATATAACCAATTATTATGAGAATCTTAATGGCTCAGTGGTTAAAAGTCTGGCTACAAATGCAAAGGTCCGATACCCCTTCTTACCCAATAAGTTACGCAAATAACAATCATTGATAAAGACAAAAATTAAATAGGTTTTTTGGTCTATTTTTCCTGTATAGGTATATCCGTACTGATGACCTATGGATGACCATTTGTGGGCGTGTTTTGGAGATATTGTAAATATAAAAATATCAAGAAAGAATATGTGGCATCAATATCATGTCAAATCTCATATAATGATTTTAGAATGGTCCTTTAATACCAAATATAGCTATTATCTTAAACGTATACAATGGTGCAATAATGGCCCCCAAGTGGTTAAAAGTCGTTATTCATATGAAGGTATCGTGAATGACGTAATGTAAGTGGCCCAATGACGGAAAATCTTCAACCGGCTACCAATCAGAAATAGTTTATGATGTTCTGTGTGCGCAAGTGTCGAGCAGTCACATTGTTTCTATTGTTCGTTTTGTTTTGTGACTCACTTTTTGGGTGTGATTATAGTTAATAAACAGGTGAGTTAAATTAATATATAAAAAGAACTCAAATGAGTATAAACAAATTGTACAAATCAGTTAGGTAGACTAGTTTTCTTTACTTAACATAACCTCAAACTGAACCTTGAATTATTTAAAATTTATTAGTTATTCGAAAACAAAATGTCATTTAAAGTCAATAAAAGTAAGATTTACGATTCAAGTTAAAAACAAATTAATAAATTAATATGACACCCGTCAGAAGAATTTGTCTTTGTTCTTTGAAAACTATAAATTCAATCATTCACTGAATAAAAAGTTATCAACATTGGTCAAGTCGAAGTAATGCACTAAAAAATTTAAATATTCTTGGCTGTTGTAAGAAGATATCCTCTGTGCAGAGAAACAACACAAAGTAGAGAGTACCATTAAACTGTGGTTAAGAACTGCAGGTGATAAAGCAGAAGGCCAAGAAAATACAAAAAAAATCACATGAGGAAGCTGTAGAATGTATTGGATGAATAGTAGTAGATTTAGTCAGGTTATAAAAGGAATATTGTTTTTATTTATAGGTTTAAATATTTGTTTTGTTTATAAGTACACTGTACGTTGTTGTAAATATAAGACGGATATATGTTATAATCATGTAATTTCTTTAAATCAATTCAGTATTTAAATACCTAATAGCTGATTATGTCCACACGTGGTATTTTGTTTCCGACTTGGAGTATTTTCCCAGCAGCTTAGTTTGGTGGATTAAAAATAACATCTTGATGTACCAGATTAAGCAGGATGCTTGAAAGTGGGAAATGTGTGTTTGACGAAACGTGGAAATACTCCCAAGTCAGGAGCATAATACAATGTGGATCAACACCTGAGATTCATCCATTCCATCTCTCTATATGCAGTGTTTCACTTAGGATGGATACACCTGCTTAACTTTTTTGTTTTTCAGGGAATTTGATATATTTTTTTCATATATATATATGAAGCGTGTAAATTTATTAAATGAGTAAACTACATTTTAGCCTCAGTAGAAAATTAGCCTACTACAATTACAAATAAACGCAAAAAACGAGAAAAACATTAAGCATTTCTTCGATAAGAAAATACCTGTTTTTCGCATTTTTTGCGTTTATTTTTTACTGTAGTAGGTTAGTTTTTAATGAGGCTTAATTGTAGTTTACTCATTCAATAAAGCTTTACAAGCTTCATATATATAAAAAAAATTGTCAAATTCACAGAAAAATAAAAGTTATTGAAATTAAACTATGACCTTGAAAGCCTACACCAAGGGCCAAAGGATATCCTAGAAGGAATCCTCCGAAAGTCCCAGGGATATCCTAAGGCGATAAAAAAAGGTATATGATGATAGGTCATGCTAAGGATATGGAAATTAGTACCACTTAGCGACGGACGTCCCTAGGATCCGGTCCTAGGGACGTCCGTCCCTTATTTTCGGATATCTTCGGGCTATGTACTATATCCAAGTTTGATATCCCTAGGATGTGCATAGGATAATATTGTGCTGTCTGGGTGATAGTGATGCCATCACTCTTTATGATGATATTTCGGCTAACAGTGACAACAGATTCCATAAATTAAAAACTTATTATCTGAACGATTATTTGTGGCATTATCTAATTTTTTTCTTTTTCTTTTTCAAGTCCCAAGTAAGAAAAATAAAAGAAATTATTTCTAAAAATGTATCTCTAAAAATGCGTTGTTTAAAACTAATATGCTCATAAATAATAAAAATGATCAAATAATGTTCACAATTATTGTATTTACATGATTTACATCTTAACATTACTATAAAATTCAAGTTTTCCGAATTCTTCTGGAAAAGATGGTCGATGAAATTACCAACTTTTCCGGAAAAGTTGGAATACTAGGCCTGCCATCCGTTTGCACACCTTAAATTTGACCTCCGTACACATATCACGAACCGCCACTGAGCACATTCATTTAATAGGAGTCGAAAAAATAAGTAGTGACCAGGGCCAAATTGTCTTAATCCGAGCCTGCATGAATTTTATATTATTTTAGTTTCTCAGTTTGTTCTCAGTGAGACATGTATTTTTTGAAGTTACAACTGTTAACACCCTGTAACATGAAATTCAAACTTATTCCAATGCCATATCAAAACATAAATTGCAAAAAGAAAGCCAATCAATTGAAGAGAAGAACGTTTCTGAAATATAGACAGGCAACCTAGTGTACACCACAGTGTTCTTATTTACCGGCATCGTCTACAGACTAGCAGCGGCTCCGTGCGGATTGCGCTCGAACTCAGTTCCCCTCTTTTAAATCAAGTCGCCGTTCCCGCTTTGACCTTCCACGCCACATGGCTCTGCTAGAAGGGGCTAGGACTGCGGCACGCCGATAGTTTCTAAAATGTCCGTGCCGATCAGCTGATCGTCTAAATGTTCCTTGATTAAGTGGCCTTGTATTTTTACCTGCCGCAGCAACGTGGGTGACAAGGTGTATAATATCGTGCAGGTAGGAGTAACCTGCAAAGGTGCACCAATGAGATCTAGTACGCCGTGGCCAATGGCGAACAAGCAATCATGTTTATTGCTGCGGGCTATCGAGGTAAGTTTCTCGAGTCTGGCGCTAGCAGGGGGTGTGTATGTGTTTCACGGGAACTCTTGTAATATTACGCATATCCTAACAAAAACATTAATAAAATAAAATGGTTTTGAACAGTGTCAGTTGATGAATTGTGTTTATTTAATTTGTACTTGACCTATGACTGTGTAAGAGTGGACTGTTATTGTTTTGTGTTTGATGGGCAACAATAAAAGAACTAAAATATCAACGAAATGGCATCAGCACCACCAGGAGGACCTCGGGGACGGAGGAAACAGGCGAAACCACAACGAAAAGGTATGTAAATAAGTCTAAAAATATAGTTATGATAAACCTTATCTAAAATAAATGACAACTGTGTATGTAATTTTGTAGTATTATTTTAAAATATTTGCAGAAATTGCCCTTGTTTTGTTATTGGTTGTTATTGTTTTATTTTGAAAAACAAATTTTTAAAAACATGTGTTTTATGAGGTCGCCATCTTTGTTTAGGGGGTGGGGATGTTTACAATCGCACGCACCATGCTTATTCTTATTATTCTGTCTAGCTTCTAATATCCTATTATTAGAATGACCTTTCAGTTTCAGGGGTACTTTTTACGTGCTTTCAATATCTAGGATTGCCAAAAATTGGGTGGGTAGAATTCCCAAACACTTTAACATTTAATAGGTAGAGTTAATGGTTGGTATCCGTCGGACTCTTATAATATGAATGAATAGATGAATTTTGTTAAAACACTTAAAGCAGGTGTGTTCAAAATAAATGTTCCGTGTATTTAAACTTGTATTATAAGAATATCTATCTGCATATGTAACGTTAGACTGATTTTTTTTAATAATAATAATATATCTTTATTAGCTAAGAAAAAGCTACAATTTGATCATAAAAATATATATAAGATAAGTACATTAAATTTTAGTTTATTTTAATTCTATGCCTATAACAGAAACTGTAAAATTATTACCAATCTTTTTTGTACGTATTCTAATATAACTTATCGTAACATTACATAACCTACTTCCAATATAATCACAATTCTTTTTTAATATAACTAATACATAATTTAATGAAAATATTATATTTTTCACAATATTTTATTTCCTTTGGCAAACCGTTAAATAATTGAATACACTTACAAAACAAAGATTTCGATTCCTTTAAATTATCATACCTCTCTACCATCATATCATTTACACTACGTGTGTTATAACCAGAAGTATCTCGGACGAAACTTAATTTATCACATAAATACCTTGGAGCCATACCGTGCTTTATTTTAAATATAAATTGTGATTTTAAAACTATACGTTGCCTAACGTTTAAAAAGTTTAAAACATTTAACATTGTGTCAATAGCAGTATACTTGTTACATTTTAAAATTATCCTCATAGCTTTGTTTTGCATCTTTTGTAACTGTTGTATCTCATTGTTATTTAAATCTAACAGTATCTTTGCACAATATTCAAAATGTGCTATTATAGATTTATATACTATATTCTTAAGAACATTGATAAATAATTTGAAATTCTACGTAAAAAATAAGTTTTCTTTGCAACTTTTTTTAATAATGTAGTCACTATTACATTTGAGAGTCAAGGACTCATCTATTAAAAAACCAAGGTATTTAATTTCCCAAACTTTTTCTAATTTTTTATTATTTAATACAATACTTTCTCCAATTTGTAGTCGGCTTAGTACATGTTTTTTGTCAAGAATCATAAATTTGCATTTTTCGATGTTTACTTTTAAGCTATTCCCACACAACTACACGAATATATCTTTTAAATCTTGGTTAATAGCATTAGTAACCTCATTTACATTTTCTCCATACAAATAAATTAACGTGTCATCTTCAAATAAATGTACCTTACAATTTTTTGTAGATTTTACTGTCGTTTATAAATAGTACAAATAATAAAGGTCCTAGCACTGATCCTTGCGGTACTCCGAAGTCATTATCTATTACGTTAGACACATTATTTATATATCTTGTATTTTGTCTTCTCTCCGTTAGGTAAGATTCGATCCATTCAAGTACAGTTCCCCCAGTGCCCATTTTTTTCTAACTTTAATACCAATAACTTTCGATTTACCGTCTCGAATGCACGGTTAAAGTCTAATAATACTGCCACTATGATTTGATCTTTACCTATTGTCTTAACCCATTCCGATATAATGAACTGGCGTATTAAAGAAAGGAAATGATGTGATACCATATGTAATAAAATATTTAAAAATTATTTATCAGTTCCTTTATTATTTAATAAACTAATACCTACCTGCATAATAAATTCTATGTACATAGGTAACTACTTTAAAAGCTCTTAATACACTTTGTAAAGAAACATGTTTGGCACTAAAAACAGTGAACAAGTAGCTTACACAGTAAATATACAAAAATGAAACTTCTGTTAGAAAGAAGATAAATACCTATATGGATTTATACAACAAAGAAAAAATCCATTTGTAATAAACTAATTCTTCGTGGTATGAGTGCAACAGGAAAGAGGAGTTGAAAGAGAAGAAAGATCAAGAGAAATTACAGAAACAAAAAAAGGTAATACCGGTAATATTATCGGTAGCCACCACAAAAAGGAACAGTTAAACAAAGATGTTCAAGAATCATAAAGTAAATCCGTTGAATATAGATTTAGAAGATTCACCATATGAACATGAAGATAAGAAAATAAAGATGCTGATGCAAATGATTAAGGCGACTTATTAGTACCTATTAGTATCTGTTAGTCGATTTTATTGGCAACAGTAGATTTTGTATTATATTTGCTGATTAATATCCCACCCAAAAATTAAATTAGAGTTACGGCAAGTAATTCTGTTAGTTCTTTTTAGAAAAATATGAAGATCTGTATCTAATGTTATGATATCCCTTGTACATTTGAATTACGTAGGTACCAATTTTGAATTTGAATTAGAACAAAATATAAATAAGTCGCTTATGCGCATAGTTACCTGTGCGCAACTAGTGTGCTGGTAATTGAAAGGAATAAAATTATTTATGGCTTTGACTCTTTACGAAGAAAGTTGCAATCGTACAGCGGCAGGACTAAGTCGGGAAATATCTATATTACGGGATTTTCGGGATTTTATTGACTACGCACAATATATTTGAAACCCTTTAGAGCTACTGCACTGATCACTTTACCTCATCACTGTTAGTAACAAATTGATCAACCATGATTAAAAATCTAACATAAATGCAATTCAAATTTGTTAAACTAGACCCCAAACTTATTTACACTAGTACGTCTATGAAGGCGTACGAGTATATTAAAGGTTGATACTTTAAAGCTTATATTTATATAAATGTTACATAACTATCTATGGAATGTTCCTTAATTCTGTATGAAGTGTCCTATAATTCTGTTTATTATTGTGTTCATTTGTTTATCATTTGGGCATTATATTTAAGTTTTATACATGTTCCCTTCATAAAAAATGTGTATCATCAATTTATAAGTGTATGAAAATGAAAGGTCTCTTGAAGGTACCCTTGAAGGTACCTTGTGTTTATGCATTCTACAATAACTTATTAAGCTGATTTTTCACAACTTGAGGGTTAGCTCATTGCTTTAAATCAATGTGCGAATGGATATTGTATGAATACATGTTGTTAATTTTGGTACCTATTGAAATTAAATGATTATTAAATTTAGATATAATTGAAAAACATATGGAATTTGACTCCATTTGACTTAAGCAAGTTTTCGCGGTTTGAAGTTTACAAAATGTAACGTCAAAAATGGAACACTTGGTATACTATTATTGAATTTCTTTAAACTGCAGAGCGTAGCTCACCTTATGGCCTTTCTGCATGCCAAAAAGCAATGAGTATCTTTTACACGAAGAAAGTTATAAAGGTTATTGTAAACCATTAACTACACCTGTCAAAATTTTTTTAAAATATCATATCTCTGAAACATACCCTATGCCCTGAAAGGCATAGGGTATGTTTTTGACTCAGAATTTTATGGTCTTTTCGGAAACCCTAAAATACATAGGGTGTTCCAACAGATAAATTTGTTTTTATGAACAATTCTGAACTACGTCGTTTTTTGTTTTAGAAATGACATCTGGTATAAAAATTTCACCCCCATTTCAACCCCCTTTAAATGGCAACTGCTCCTTCGACATTTCGAAATTTGAGGTCGTATGATATCTCATTTGAAAGAGATTTTAATTCTCTATTCAGCATTGTAATGTTGAAGCACTGGCCATTTCATTTATTAACAAATTTATTACCTAGATTAAAAGCATTTGAATATCTGCAAAGATTTTCAAAAATATTTTGGTGAGATTTTCATCACAATTTACTGCCGATATTAAACCATCTGCTGATTTTAAACTGATATTTATATGTCCGTCAAAATAAATTGCTGATCTGAAAACTAGATACTTATTAGTAAGTCTGCCTTACGTGGAGTTATAAACTTTACAGAGCATCTGTTCATTTTCAAATAGATATAGTGATTACCCTATGGCAATTTTGCCAATACATAGATTAGGTATGAAACTCTTTTAATTTATCTACAAAATTTCCGGACATGAATCTGTTAGATTTTTAGATGTAGAACCATTTGAAAAAAATGGTGTAGACTATAGTGCTTCAATAAATATGGAGGGAAGGGTAATTTTAAATGATGGCAATCGAATTGGACGTGATTCTAACAATCTCTAGAATATATGCATCTCATCATTCGCTTCGTATTCTAGTTATTATGTTTTCAAAATTACAATTTCGTCAAGGAATTGAATTAATGTTCATTTTAAATTATCAATTTTATTACCTGTTTCAGTTTGGTACATTCTTTATGAAATAAAATATACACCTATGTGTGTATATATATATCAAGCACTCACTACCTAAAAACTTAAAGTTGCTAAATTTAAAAATCCAGAAGAAATCAAGTTGTATAAGTTATTTCAGAAGTGAATCAAGCAATTGCTGGTCAAGAAACTAATCAAGCTGTTCAAGAAGCTAGTCAAGCCATTTAAATTATTGAAGTTCCATTACTCCCAAAACAGATAGGGCCAGGTAATCAAGGAAAGATTCCTGCTATCTTGTCCTTCAAATGCCTTCGACAAAGTCTCATTGGAAAAGATTCCACTTGATACTACCATAAAATTTTTCTCATGTGAATACGCATGTTGATGGTAAGTTTTTTAATTGCATAATTCTGATAAAACTTATAATTTAGATTGTACATGTTTGAATATATACGCTGTTGAGGCTACATACTATTCAATTAATTATTTGGTGGCAAAATTTTTATTCGATTGATTTATATTCATTAAAGGAAACATATATTATAAGATTCTTTCATGGTTGATTTTGCAAGAGTGTAGCTTCAAATAAAAGTAAATTATCTGAATAATATTAGTTAAAATAAAATCATAGTATTTGTATTTATGTGTTCTCATAAATGTCGCCAAACAGTCTTACTTTAAATGTAAGTAGTAAATTATGTTATTTATTTATTTGTAATTTGGTTCGTCCCTATTTATTCTTCTAGTGTTCAACAAATGCTGATCTGATGATACAACTGGTTTGACTGAAAGAGCCCATTACTGATGAAAGTGGTGAACTATCATCTATTTCTAAAAATAAAATAGAAGAAACATTTCAAGTCGGCCAAGCATTTTCAGCTATTTAAGAAGTTGTGAGTGTCCGGCAAGACATATTGTTAGTTAAATATTTTAATAAATTGTTTTAAATTGAATTGGTATTATCTAGTTAACTGGATTTAATTATGAACCGAGGATCTAAGGAGGTATCCCACGGTCTGGTCCCTCAAGACCCCGGGACAGATCTCATTGGAGAGGATTTTACTTGATATTACCATAATTCCTTTCACACATGTATACTCATAGATGATGATGTGATAGTACAGTTTATTTGAAACTTATTTGCAACATAAAAAACGTTTTTTATGTTGTAAATAAGTTTATTATTTGCACGAAGCCAATAAAACATTATTTTGATTATTTTTGTTTCAGTTTATTTGATGGAATTTTTGATTTTTTTTATTTATTCATTCATTAAAAGAATTATGGATTGGGATCTTTCAAGATTGATGTTTATAAATAAACGATAGGTCTCTTGTAGGCATGAATATGTGTCAAATTGCCAAGATTATTTTTTGTATTTTTCTAGGACCAAATTGTCAATAATTTGAAAGATAAGGAAAAGGAGGAGTTCACTCTAATTTTGTTCGCTTTTGATTCATATAATTTGTTGTTAGATATGTGAAATACTGGTACAAACTACTACGGCTACTGCTACTACTACTCAAAAAATCGATATAACAAAGATTGAGGATGTACTACTTGGAAGAAACAGATATCTACGAAAATACTTATTACTCTGTCTATCTTTTTTTAAATAAAAATAAATAATTAATTCAATAATTATAATTTATTTCACTGACATATCAAGAGCAAAAAAGGAAATTTTAAGTTGCATGAACGATAACAGTTGTAGATACAAATCCAAGAGTAATAATCTTTAAAATAAAACGTATTTAAATGAAACGTCTGTTCATTTTATTAATACTTTAGATGCATAAATAACGGCATAATGTATATATAGTAAATTCTATTCCTGATGCACTGCGTGTTGCAATAATTTGTTGTAATATGAACACGGGAAAGCGTTTATACTCAGGTATACCTCAACATTAAATTTAGCGACGTTTCCCAGACACGTGCATTTTAACAAACTGCAATATGCATGGTCTAATCGCAGCATTCATCACTGGATTCTATTAATAAAATGCATTTGTTGACTTACGTACCCGGCGTGCGGAACTGCACACCTGGCTGGGTAGCAACGGTTTTATACCTGACGTCAATATGATACGATTTACATGTCAGCTAAAATCGATGGCCATTTGTTCTACTTCGACTATGGGCATTTAGCAGCCGCTTCTTTAAATAATGTGTTTTCTGGACTCGATAGATTTAACACTGAACTATTATTACTTATTTGAGAGGTTAGGTAAACTTTAGCACGTTTTAAATAAAGAATTTTTTATGTTGAAATTTCACAAGTGCTCTGGTATGTTTCACACGTGTTTACAAAGAAGGATAGTCCCAAACGATAGGTCAGATATCTTTAAGGCAAGTTACCACCCTAAGGCTTGCAGGCGCACTTGTGTCTATGGATATGGAATTCTTCCTTTAACCGCTTGCATTACGCTTTTGCTGATGGCGTTAAATATCCATCATATCGCCCAGTTCGTTCCTCCTTCATATTAACGCCTTGCTAGCTTGAGCGTCAAATTTGCACAGTTTCGTAGATAGCAGTACTTTTCAAATAAATTCTTTCTTTCAGAGACCATACCTCAAACAAAACCTTTAACATTTCAGACTGATTCACCAAAATTTCAGCATGAAGTTGAAATCATCTAACTGAGTCAATCCAGTCGAGTTTTAGACGTCTAGACGATTCATTGGATACCCCCACGTATTTTGAACGACCGGAAGTCCAGAGAGGAAGTTGTTTTATTGCAGATTCATTCTTACATGATTCGAGTCATAGAATATGTCTATATATTATAAATTCAAATATCAAGCTCCCAGTGTCATTTTTCAGCCGCAGAACGAAAATTTGGTTAATTAGTAGTATTCTAGATACCACCGAGACGATTCATTTGATACCCCATATCACGTATTTTTAGCGACCAGAAGTTGTTTTTTTAATTTGGGCAAAACGCAAAACTCCCGTCACACTTGGAAAATAGATGGGCTCTTATTTCAGCAACAAAACATCAGCCAGTGCTCTTCAAGATGTCTAGGCACTAGGTACTTCAATTAATGTATCGATTTAATTGCTTTAGTCTTTTATAGAGTAAAAAAGAAGAAAACACATTTGACAAAACATTACCATATCAGTTCTGTCATATACCGGGTGTAACAGGATCATGGTACATCCCCCTTTTCTCCTTTAGTTTTGAAGATAATTAAAATTTGGGATATCCTATTTACATAATAAGCCGCACTTTTTGACATAAAGTGATTTTGTTTCACTTTCTGTTTCGCCGGAAGTGACACTAACTTTCGATTTTTAACTAGAACACCCTATATATTATTGCATTTTTAAATTCTGCATAATTTTCTGAATCCAACGATACCAAATAAGTGACATTTCAAACGTCAGTATTTTTTATATAATTTTTAGTTTTCCATTTAAGTGTGCCATGACGGTTCCGATTTATTCTAAATGATCCGTGTAATGCTAGAAAAATCCAAATCTCGTCAAAAATACTAAATTACGTGATTTATGAGCAAATAAAGTTCATCAAAATGGTTTTTGGGGAAAAACTCAATTTTTTCGAATGGAATCACATTGGTATCGTGGTACCATTTATTAGTACTATTAATAAGGAATTTATTCATATGTCGTATTAAAATGTGCGATAAATACAAATAAAATTACAGCTAAAAGAAAATAAGAAAATACAATTTTGTTATAATTAAATGTTAAGAAGTAACTAACTAAGATGGCTTTGAAAACAATGAAATATTTATCTTGTCAAACATTTGTTGGTTTACCGGTGTTTTTATTGCGTCTTTAAAAATTGTTTAAAATTCTTGTTAATTGTGTTCAAAATGCTGCAAATTTATACAAGAGATGAAAAAGTTGACATGTTAATTATTTATGAGGAATGTAGAAAAAATGCCGTTGCGGCTAGGCACCTTTATGCCGCTCGATATCCTGATAAACAACATCCAGCTAGAAATTATTTTAATCGCTTTGAAAATCAATTCCGAAGTGAGCCTAACAATGATCCCGAAGAAAATTTCATTCTTGACGAAGAAACGGAAATTAATGTTTTGGCTCGAGTAGAAGTTGATAAGACTGTTTCTTTAAGGCAAATTGGGTTTGAATTGGAAATCAGTCACCAAACAGTAAGCAGAATTTTGCACAAATACCACTATAAATCTTTTAAATACCAATTGCACCAGCACATGTACGAAAATGATTACGAACGTAGGATGGTATATTGCAATTGGATTTTGCGGAATAACATGCAACCAAACAATGATTTTTTGGGAATGATTTTATTTTCGGACAAGTCTAGGTTTACAAATTTGGAATCATTTAACCGACAAAATACAATATTGGTCACAAAAAAATCAAAATTTGTTACGGGAGGGTAACTTTCAAGTATGGTTCGGTTTCAATGTTTGTCTTGGAATAATCGGTAGTAGAATCATTGGTCCATTAATATTTGAAGGACCCCTGACTGGTGCCAGATACTTGGGATTTCTGCAAAATGAAATTGAGGACAGTTTAACTAAATTACCTTCCCATTTACGACAGGGAATGTATTTCCAAAAAGATGGCGCTCCTCCCCATAATTCAAGGATAGTAATGGATTAACTTCAACGGAGATTCGGAGAAAATGTAAATCGGATTATAAAAAATATTGACGTTTGAAAAATCACTAATTTAGTATAGTTGGATTCAGCAAATTATGCAGAATTCAAAAATGCAATAATATACATAGTGTTCCATTTAAAATCGAAAGTTAGTGTCACATCCGGCGAAACCGGAAGTGAAAGAAAAATCACTTGTATGTCAAAAAGTGCCGCTTATTATGTATGTATTATTATTATACATTATCTTCAAAACTAAAGGAGAAAAGGGAAGTGTACCATAATCCTGTTACACCTGGTATATATGGTTAAGTGTGGAAAGCAATCTTTTAAGGCACAAATCTTCATAATATTAACATTAATATAGCTCAGCCGGTTTTAAATATGCCTCGTTTTCATAGAGAGTCTAGTATTAATTTGCCTCATAACTAGAGACCGCATCTCGGGTAATCTTGCGCGAATATTAGGAATGCAATAGAATATCAGGTTCTTGTGAGAGGGCCCACTGGGCCTAATATTCTATTGTATTCCTAATATTCGCGCAATGACTATCTGAGATGCGGCCTCTACTTATAAAAACTGCCTTGCTCTAACTTTGCTACTCGACAGAGCATAACCTGTTATTTTGCCCGCTGACTCTAGTGCTGTCACATGTAAATTACAACATTGTGGAACTCATTGCACGCCTGTTTTTGAAAATAAAAATGTGGTTAATCTTGTTGCTCTTCAAAGTGACCCTCAGACATCTAAGAAACAATTGAAGAACGGCACGGGACCTTACAATTTACATTTTTTAAGTAAGCGGGGCTCAACAACATTGCTACCGTTCTCAGCTGTATATTTATTATTTATTAAATAGGAAGTTAAGTTATTTGTAATATCGAAGTCGGTCAAACTATTAAAAATATCGTTTAAAATGATTACTAAATTTATTTCGCCATATAAATAGGAATTGTTTTTCTTTGTTTTAATTGATCACTGAAACCATCTCGGAAGCCATATTTGTTACAGTCGATAAACGTTGAATAAAACACCTTACTGTTGTTTGTTTATCTGGAAAAGTAGCGAATAAAGAACGAGGCTATATAAACTACGTCAATGACTGGCAGTGGACCCCATCACCGCAGATAACCTACGACCTCCGAGGGTGTTCTGTTATCTACCGGCCGCAATGCTGCCTTCACTTTACGGCAGGTTCTTGGACTTCGACATTTAACTCCTTTCTTATATTTTATTAGTAATTTTAATTGGTGTTTTAATCTTATTTGTGTCGGAAATAGTTTCTTGACTTCAATAATTCATAGAAAAAATGATAAGCAATTTCTAGACAGATAGTTCTCACATGATGATTATTATTAATTACTTTATACTTTTTTAAGAAAATAAAATGAAAGTTTAAAATTGAAGAAGAAACTGTTAAATTGGTTGACCGTGTTATACTTAGAAATAATCAAGAACCATAGTCATAGTTTAAGAGAGTATTGTTGAGATAATCTTAAACAAGTAGTGTTACTGCTTTGAGTATGTACGACAAAATGTACTTCCTTGTATTGAACCATCAAATATTTTGCTTCCCTCTCCCTTAAAATAATAATTAATTTGGGAACTGTCAATGATAGAACATAGGTGTATTCGTGTCCACCAAAATGTAAAGGTATGTATATAATTGCAGTAAAACCATTAACATCCAACCTTATCTAATGCGCAGTCAGATTACGCGTTAGTGTGTGCACCAAACACAAATTTGTGATATATCGTGGAAGTTTTCCTTTTTGTAGAGATTGTACGGTTATAACATTTCTTACACATGTATCCTTTTTAAACCCTTTGAAACCCAGTAAATGCATCTATCCCCTCTCATTTTCTTTCGCAAAATGAATGGAAAAGTAATTTGCGACAAATTTGCAATTTTTTTATTGTTATTCATCGTTTTTCGTCTGTATTTAACCACCCCTACATTAGACTAATGAAATATATGGTAAGATTAAAAGGTCCACGATGCGACGAGGTTAGATTAGACCCACATTTTTCCAAACTGTGTTACATTAACATGGTACGTTAATTGCCACACATTCAGAATAAAATTCTTAAATACTATATGAGAGCCTGTGCAGATCGAGGTATACATCAAGGTTCGGTTCTTGGTCCGTCTTCATTTTATATTAATGCGTGAAAGTTTTTCATTTTAATTTAGACTTTGCCAATTGCATGTATGTGCACATGATATACATGTTGTAAAAATACGGCAAATTGACAAAGTTACCTTGTCGTAATGACTAAATTCTATTTCTGTTTCCATAGAAACCAATAATAAAACAACTAAATATTGAACGATTTAAACGTCGCATTTGACACATTCTACTTTACAGTAATTATTATTTGGAACAAAACGAGTAATAGTGAGGAAGATTTTATTCCTGGTACTCGTTCGGAAATCAGGGAGCAAGCAATTGCTGTAACTTTAGATTTATTACCAGCGAAATCTAGAAAATTGTACCAAAAAGAATGATTTATTTATGCAGTGGTGTAAGCAGAAAACTGAGTAACATATCTGAGTCCGTTCTGACGTATCTATCTGAAAAAGCAAAAACTTTAATATGTTCAAATCCCTGATTCAAGTTTTCAATGCTTAAAGCAGTTTTGAATGTAAAGAATAATGTAGGTGTATCCAATTATCAGAAAGCTTTTTTGAAACGACAATCCACTGGGTATAGTGGTAAGAAATCTAAAGTTTTTGACAGAGCAGATGTCGAACGTTTTTTACTAGAAGCACCAGATGAAAAGTTTTTAATGTTGAAAGTTGTATTAATAATGGGTTTGGTTGGCGCTTGTCGTCGAGAGGAACTGTACCATATGACCATTGATGACATTGTGAGAAAAAACTACATGCTGGTTGTTAAAAGTACCTAATTCGAAGACCCACATTGAAAGGACTTTTACGGTAATAGGTGAGACGGTTAATGGAATAAATCCACTAAATATGTATGATAAATATGCAGCTATTCGCTCTACTCATGTGAATCACAAAGGAGTTTTTCTTCAATATTGAGGAAAAAATGTACAGTCCAACGAGTTCGTATTAACACATTTTCAAAAATACCAAGTATTATAGCTAAATACTTTAACTTATCTAATCCTGAGCAATATATGGGCCACAGCTTTAGGAAATCCTCGGCATCACTATTAACTAGTTCTGAAGCTGATATTCTTACCTTAAAACGTCATGGGGGATGGAATTCCTCAACACTTGCTGAGGGATATATAGAAGATAGCATCCAGAACAAAATGGAAATTTCAAAACAGATGTTTTCAAACAATACTACAGAAATGACTATGTCTGCCGATGTGGTCGTTGGTGAAAATCAGACCAACCACCATGTTAATATAAATGAATCAAATATTTTTCGCACATCTGAACCTGTAATTCCAGGAATAAATATAAATAATGTAAGTAACAGTACTATTCATATAAATTTTTGTTAAATTATAAATAAAATTGTTCATGAAATTTGTTAATAATTAATAAATGTTTGATGTAATAACTTTAATTTGTTGTCCGTTGACTATTAAGTTTTATTTCACACTGTGAAATAAAATTTCTTTATTTCACACTTTTATCTTTATTTTTCACTTGTCAATAATGACATTGTTTTGATTCATTGAAACTGTCCAATAAATGTTATTGTAGGATATGGCGTTACAAAAATATAAAATTTCCTCTTATTAGTTTTAACGTTGCAGTCAGTATAAAATAAGTTCTTAATATCTCTCTTGTTGGTGCCTTATTTTACAGTAGAAATAGGCCAATAAATGGTTAGCGAAGAAGGAATAACAACAGAATTGAACATCGGTAGTACATTTTCATTTTTGCTGGGCGTTAGTGTATTTGGCAGCATTTGATTTAAATTTTTTGGATGACCAAATATACATTGGTTCCAGTGGGGAGTTTTTTTAAACAATACAGACGTACCAACAAAATTTCCGTCTGTCTGTCGTGAGTCTGTTGTCATATCTAGAAAGCATTCTAACCTTTCAGGGATTGTTTTTTTTTTGTTTTGCAAATGCAGACTTGAAATTAAAACAGAAATAAGTAAATAATTCGTTTTACCTATATCGAATGCTTTTCGCAAAAAGGAACAAGTCCCTCGAAAATGTCAAAATCGTTAATTTAATAACGGGACTGATCACCAAAGTTGTAATTAATAGCATCATACCTATATTTGTAAATATATACATATTAACACTGACGTAGTTTTCCACGAAACACTAAAACTATATACTGCACTCGACGCGCGTTTCGCCAACCAAGTTGGCATCATCTGGATATGATTAAAACTGATTAGTTTAAATCATCTCCAGATGATGCCAACTTAGTTGGCAAAACACGTGTCGAGTGCAGTATATAGTGTTTTGGTGTTTCGTGGAAAACTACGTCAGTGTTATCTTCACATCAAAGGTTCCAACCCACTCCAGGACATACATATTAATAAATTACGTTTAATTTTTAGGCCAACCGATATGTAATCTAGTTATTACTGTTTATTTAATGGAAATTTGATTTCCAATAATTGAGAAATCCATATTTTCTCTAGAAATACATCCTTTTGTTTATGATGTCCCACGGTATATAATGAGTTTAATTTGAAGTATAAGGGTAGATAGCAATCAGTAATCAGGTGTTGTCGAAGTCCTATGTAGTCAATTGACAGTTCTTACTTTATAGATCGATACAGTAAGCTTACACTAAGTTAGCCTTCCAAGGTGGAACATTTAAAAAACAGTTTTCTTTAATAGTGTTTTTGGTTTTTATCGCAAAAATTAACTTGTGGCAATTGTTTCAGTATTTGTCAAAATTGGTGAGAGCTAACATATGTATATGCCAAACATGCTGAAACAGATCGAGTTATACACCGTAGCACAGTGGGGAGAAATCCCCGAAACTTTTAAAGTAATAAAACTGGTCCAAAATGAACGGCAAAAATTGTGGAAAAATTCCTTCGATGAAATAGGGTTGTTTTTAGGGGGTGGAAATCGAAAAAAACTTTGTAAAATTCTGAAACCTCTGATTATTATAGAATTCGACCCGAAAATTAACGAGAAAATGGTGAAAAAATCTCTGATTAAATACTATGGTTTTTAGGGGTGGAAATAGAAAGAACTGAGCAAAAGTCGGAAACTTCTGATTCTTATAGAATTCTGGCCACGAATTAACGAAAAATAGTGAAAAAATCCCTTTAATGAAATAAGATGGTTTTTAAGACATGGAAATCGAAAGAACTGAGTAAAATTTCAAAACTTAACTGAGTAAAATTCTATAACTTCGGTTCTTATAAAGTGCATAATACTTGTTAAATGTCTGATGATTAAAAAAATGTAGTTTATAAAATTCATAAATTTATTTTTAGGCATATCTAATATCTATATGTCGATATTTATAAATAAAAAATCTTTGACAATAGGGATTCTGCAAACTATGAAGAAATTTGAGTCTGAAAGATATTCTCAGAGCCTTCAGAGTCACTAATGTCACAGTGTCTTCTCCAGAATCTTCTTTGCTTGCTGGACCTATTCCAGTTTCTGCAGATAATAGCAAGACCACAACTTCCCTGTCGAACGATTTTGCTTTTTTCCTTGAGAGTGTTCGAAAACTTGATATGTAAGGATCTGAGCACAATAAAAGTCGATTGAAAACATCTTCTGTCTTTTCGCGTGAGCATTTTCTTGAATATCCCTCACGATATTTCCTTATGTGTGTATTTAATGCTGCTTTGGCCCCTTCCGAAAGCTGCCCAATTGGCAGTATTGCAGGGACAGCTATTACAGCAGGGCTGTGTATTAGAATCTTGTGTACAGTTGTTGGCATACTATACCGGGAATATTTTTCTGCAAATAATCTGGCTGTCGTCAAAGCATAGTTTTCAAACATTTGTATATTTATACTGTATCCACTTGATATTGTTTGTAAAATTACTTTAAGTATTTTTATTACCTCTCCTGTAATGGTGGATATAACTTCAGAATTTATTAATTATTAGGTATTTTTTAATAGTGTAAGTAAATTGTAATGTAAAATAACCATAACTATGTTTTTAAAATATTATATTAATTGTAGTTCTCTGATGATGGTGTAATAAACCGAAACGTTAGAAAAAAATAATAAAACTAGTTATACCTGACCGAAATCCCCATAAAAAAAAACTATCGGATATTATTTGATATTAACGGTCAAGAAAAGAAAAATATATATACTCTTTTGTAACTGTATCGGCAATATTGCTAAGAGCGTTTTATGCGAACCATATACGGTTGTATTGTTAACTGAGGAATAAGAGCCCAATTTCCTATAATATTATATACGCTTATCCCGGTATCCCGCCTCACTACTGGTTATACTAGTTGCATATGTTACAAGTATATAAATGAATACACTACATACATTTTTATGTGGTGTGTTTATTTACATATCTGTAATAGGATTTTTTTTATATAACTGACAGCCCTGAAAAATGGGAGACATTTCCGTTGCCTAACATATATGTTAATCACATGATAGACAATTAACAAAATTGTTGCACACCATATAATTATAAAAATATAGCAGTAGTGGGTATTCTTGTAGTAGTCGCATTGCATTAAATACTAGAGATAGGTATAAAAGAAGGGAACTGTTTTAATACGTTCGATTGTCATCTGTACTATCTACCACGTGGACCAGTTTCATTACTTATAGCTGATTGCACTTTAATTTACCGGTTCAAAGATTTGTACTTCACAAATCCGTTGAAGGAAATTTGAATTACGACTTGGCTAGAAAAATATTAAAAACTTTTAGCTTTGCCTTTTATAAAATAAAAGTTTTTAATTAATGTTAATTATGGCATTTTTCAGAAATAAAGAATCCTTACTATTAAGGACTGGATCTATTCCGACATTTGCCAAAAAGTCAGTTATAAATATTTTCAAGTCTAATGTATGTTGCCGCATGTCTAATTGGGTCCTTGAGAAATTTGCATGGATTTATGCTAGATCTTGAATTGTTGGATCGTTTAATGTCTTCTGAGCATTTGATTTTGAAACAACAATGCGTTGTGCTGTTTGATTGCTTTAAAGTTGCTATAAATTATTTGAAAAAGTAATAAATTTTTTGAGTATTACGGAAGGATCCTTTCAAACCTAATATGATAACAAATTTTCAAAAAAAAAAAGAGAACTTCATAAAATTATTGCATAGGTTGTTAAAAAAAAAACAAATAAACAAAAGAGATGTGTATCAAAATATACCACCGGGTAGCTATTAAAAAACGACTTCTGTTTGCTGGGAATATCTTTTAACCTTTTGTCTATCAGACAAAAAAGTTAAATCGATATCTCCGTGTACTCCGGAGTTAAGGAGTTTTTAATAGCCACCAGGTAAATTAATGTATCTATGTATGTTCAAAATAATTATTGTTTATAATATAATACTAAAATATAATAAATTATAAATTGGTGTTTAAGTATTTGTGAGATTATAATTTAATTACTTCTTTTCAGAATAAAGAATTGATTATATAAATTTAAATTTGCGGTTATGGTGTGAAATACTTCACACTAAATGTAAATAATCTCCGTTCGTACGGTAACCGATGTATTGTAACTTCTTATATATAAAAAAAATATATTTCTTGTTTGCCTTATAATGGTATTAAAATGTAAATCTCAATCCAGCTTACTACGTCCCCGGTATAACAAGCTCTTTTTTTATTTTTACTAAAGTAAAGTTGACTACATCGATATAACATTTATTTACACAACTACGCCGACTACACATAATTAAATATCAAATATCAGTGCTTTTAATACTTATAAGCGTATAATGTATGGCTTTGTAAACAGATGTTATATCTATGGACTCTACTATCCTATATATACTATACTATAGGGAATAGTCCTCCAGTATTATCTAAATCTTTTATAAGTATTGGAAAATGGTTGACACCTTGTTAGTGATTTGTAATGGTAAACTAATTTGCTAGCTAATTTACGTACAAAGATAAATCGAATTATTTATTATTATTTTAAGTTGTTTTAAACAAATACAAGGTAATACCTTGCAATTTTGATATCCCTAGTTGAACCGTTATGGTTTTAATCAACAATAACAGATAACATTGGTATCATGATTGGACCCTGGTTATCATTTGTCAGGGTTTAATAGTACAGTTTCGTCATATTAATAAGTAACATTTTACTATATTTATGTAAATATTATTGGTAAATAGTAGTTAATTACAGCAATTACACGTAAATTATTATCAGTCGTGTTTGTCAGTTATTTTGAATTATATACCATGGAAACTAATGTTATCATCATTATGTTATATAGAATTTATTAATATTAGATTCATCTACACAAAGTTTTATTTATCGGGATTGTTATTTTGATTTGACAAATTTATAATTACTTTATATACCGGGTATGAGTAATATTTTTAATTATGTTGTAGCAAAATCGCAAAAGAATATACGAGGTCGGAATCTAGCGGACATTATCTTGAAAGTGGAAATTTTACTTCAGCATTTTTTTTAACGTTTAATTGGCACCATCATGAGAAAATATTAAATAAGCAGGACATCGGCCGCCATTTTTTTTAACCTCAACTTAGCGACGTGAAAAAATTGTACTTGAAGCTTCAATAATTACCCCTAGAACCCTGTGGTGTATTTACCCATACAGCACAAGGACGTCCAGTGGAAATCTACTGGATGTACGTCATGGACCTGATGGACGTACGACGGATATCCATCTGAAGCTTCTGATGATCGTGTCATGCCATCTATCGGTTTAGTTTTAAGCTATAGAGACTAGTATTATTCCATTGTACTGTACTAAATTAGAAAACTCACCTTGCATGCGTGTTGAACCGGGGATCATTTCCATTTCCATTTTAATACTTTTATTGATCATTTGTATATTTATAATACGTCTTATATCTAGGTATTTTATTTATTTCATTTATTTTAAATACATGAAATTTGAGCCGGCGCGGCGTTACAATTCACGGTATACACCTCTGAATTTGTAACCTGACGCTTAACCACTGAGCCATTGAGATTCTTACAATAATTGATTACATAGGCATTAAATTCCTGTAAAAAATTGCAGTATTCAAACAATTCTAATATAAGTAATTCATTAACCGATTAATGAATTATCGATTATAAGTAATTCTTTGATTTCTAAAATATGTTTTCCACCAAATTGCGAAATTTAACAGCAAACAATTTGATTTAGCAAATTGCGGAATTCATCAGCAAAAATTATAATTTATAATTTTCAGTTAAATTTTGCCAATCAGAAAATTATTTTGCAGATCAAGTAATTAATTACTTACTCACATTATATAAAAATTTGTAAGTATATTATATTTAATTATAAATTGTTAATAACAAATAATATTACAAAAAAATGAATAAATTAATAAAAATTAAAATAAATTATAGTTTAAAAAACTAAAAAAACACGCTTTAATAGCAGACCGAACTGAAAAGTAAAAAATAAGAATGAAGCGATTGACAAAAAAATTCATTTTTTTTGTAAAAAGCGTAGGGTGCTTGATATCAATAACTGTTATAAATATTTTATTGGTAGCTATTAATAAAAGTAGAGTTATCATAAAAATATAGTAAAAAGCATCCCACGCTTTTTTACAATAAAATTATTTTTTTTGTCAATCAGTTCATTCTTATTTTTTACTTTTTAGTTCGGTTTGCTATTAAAGCGTGTTTTTTTAGTTTTTTTTAAACTATAATTTATTTTTTTATTTTTTAGTCATGAAACGAAAACAAATGTAATAGTCTTCAAGAATTTTTGTCGAAATTTTTTAATTAAAATTTTTTTCAAAATTTTTTGATTTGAATTTATTTCGATAAGAACGTTTTTTTTTGAAAGCATTTAATTGTTTCATTTGGTCAAAATATACAGCAAATCAACAATAGCAATACAATAATTTGAAAAAAAAATAGAAAAAAACTATTTTCCTTTTCAAATTATTGTATTGCTATTGTTGAATTGCTGTATATTTTGACAAAACGAAACAATTAAATGTTTTCAAAGAAAAAAGTTCTCTTCATAAATTGGTAACTAGTTCATCTTGTATTTCAAGTATAGTATGAGTTACGGTATTCAATTAGTGGTTAACTTTCTGCCAACTTATCATGGATGCGATGTTTTGGCAACTTTGACATCTGCTTAGAAATTTTTTTTAAGAGAAATGCGTCGATACGCATTCAAATTATTGTATTGTCATCGGTCCTTAATACGTGTGCAAATTTTCAATTTAATCAGATGTCTTGAGGTTGCTGAAAATTACGTTGAAAAATTCCGTTATTTTGGCGAATGCGCCGATCACACAACTTTGACATCCGCTTAGAAATTTCTTTTTAGAGAAATGCGTTGATACACAAACAAATTATTGAATTGTCATCGGTCCTTAATACGTGTGCCAATTTTCAATTTAATCAGACGTCTTGAAGTTGGTGAAAATTACGTTGAAAGATTCCGTTACATAGATAGATACATACATAAAAATTCCTAGAGTTGGATGAGAACCCCGATCGGTCGCATGTGAAGCACGGGCTATGCAGTGGCGGATTTAGGATTTGTCCAAGGGGGACGCAACAGTGGCGTATTTAAAGGTGATATTAGAAGTAACCCAAGCAGCAATTTTGCGACTTGCAATCACATTTGCACAGAAATTAACGTTGTATTATGTGTAGAGTGTAAATTTTCATCATATCAACCACGACCTCTGGCGCAACGTCGCTTATTAGTTGTTGTGACCAAAGTAAAATAGACACGTTTTAACAGCCGACTGCAATATATGGAGTGGGAATGTTGATGTCTTAGGTTTATTATTGACGTTGCTGAAACATTGTCATGACTGAATTTTCAACGTATAGATTAGAGTCATTCTTTAACATTTTATGGACGACGCCGACGCATCGTTGTGCGATGCGTGCGTGATAAAGACCTAAGAGGATGAACTAAAACAAACAATATAACCCGTACATTATATGGATGTCCAGTGGATATCCATCACTTGTATTTTGGTGTACTATCACAAACACATAAAAAATGGACGTGGATATCCATCACATGTCCATGGACATAAGTACATATAATCGGTGTATTATCAGTTTGCATGATCTACTAGAAAAAGAAGTGAAACGACTCGAACGGCAACGTTACTTAGCCAATAGCAGTGTGTATAGACTCAGTGTATTCTGTATAGAATATAGGTATAAGAAATATGTATCCCTCAAACGTTAAGTGGAGTAAAAGGTATATTCCCCTACCGCACATACGTCGACTGCCGTCTCGACCCACTCGCGTTTCCTAACCTTAGTTTCCAGTACAAATGTAAAACAACGCTCTGGTCGTTGTACCTTAAAACTATATAGTACTTCCTTCCAAATTTGGTACACCGAAGTGTACTATGAAATATTTTGCCATGCAATTGGGCAGTTGAATCTCTCAATACTAAAAGTCCCCAGGAATCAGCGTGATATCCACAAAACTGCTTCCGCCACATTTGACGCACTGCCTGTGAAGAAAGAATACGAAGATAGAAGAGATGACTCAGCCGACGAGGTCCATCTGTCAGAACTAAACACAAGTAAGAGACACAGATATAAATTTTTGTATCCGAATTACCAAAAATTACACAAATATGACAATAAATATCAGGCTGTGTGACGTCTGCAAACAGAATTGTCTCGTTTTATTTCATCTCGATTTCTTCATATCTCCCTTTATTTTTAAATAAAAAAACTACAAATGTATACATTTTAGGAAACTCTAAGATGAAGGTTTACAAATATACATAGATGTACAGTGTGTGTAATTTGAAAACATGCAGTTGTGTTAAAATTTATTTTAAAACTGCATCCCGGTACCTCAAATAGTTCTAAATGAGCCACACTGTACCACACCTCATCTCAACAAAGATACTTTTCGATTTCGTATATTTAACTTTCGTCATGTAACAAAATAAACAATCTGAAATATAAATGATATATGAAGGAATTAAGCAACCTATAGATATTTTTTATTCTGTAATACGGGGATAAATCGTCTATAATTATACCGTTTACTTAAAATTAATGAAAACACATTAAAAACGATATCTGCGAACCGAGTTTCAGCGGCAAATAGTTCTAAATCTGCGGGTGGTTAAATTATAAACACATCAATTTATATAAAACTGTCAGCAGATAGTTTTGGGGGTTCTAGTTTATTTATATAAAAGCGGTAAATCTTTTGCAGTCATAACAGATTCCGTCATATGATATATATCACAGGTGAAATATAGTCTCACGTCTTTGTCGCACGGTTTTTGTTCAATAAGCAAAACGTGTGCACCTTTACTAATCAGCATTTATGCACGAGTGGATCACTGTGATGAGAGGTGGGTTCAAAACATTAAAAAATATGTATATGTATCTATTTATAATTTCTAATTCTGTACCGGATACTTTGATTCTCGGCAAAACAAAGAACTTAAGTTTTGTACTTTTTTTAGATTTTTGTATTTACAAAAATATGCTTTATACTTTTAATCGCAATTAATTACTTTAAATTAAATTATTTTATTTGCACGGATTAAGTTTAATTTGAACTTGTGAAAATGACCTTCAACAACACTGAATGCGATTGATCGCAAAGTGTGCTGCTGATCTGATGGTTTGTCGGATTCAGTTATCATTTTTAGTCAGTTCATGTCAAGTCCACGTTGACTTGGCTGCTCCCGCGCAGCTGGTTTTGAGAATAAACTCAAAGGGCACCAATTTGATTGTAAAATTTTGCATAATACTTTACATAAAAGATTTAATGGAAATAAAGCGGCAGATTGCACATCAGATCTTGTGCGGAGAGAAGTCTTCAGTGCCATTATCTTCAGAGTTTTCAATAAATTGTGAAATAATATAGCGACCTGCAAAGCAGGTACCAAGAGCTGTGACCTCTAACCCTGGTGGGCTAAACTATATACTGAATAAGATTTATAGGACATAACTACTCAGCGGACAAAAGCCCTGCACTGCATTGAATTAAACCTGAAAATCTTGTTTGATAGCTAAGATCATTTGTCAATTCCATACTAGACATAGACCGGTTTCGGGGTTTCATCAATGTCTTTGATACCTTTTAATTTATTCGTGACTGCAAAGACTAAGGGGAATATCTCAAAAACGTTGTTTTTTAGATAAGCCTGCTTAGGAAAGTCTTTTAGTGTATACTGTCGTCATATGGCAGAAGCGTATTTTTTCCTGGCTTTAGTATAAAGGTGTATCTCTGTTTGTGTATACTGAAGGTAGGTGTTCGCCATTACTCAGACCATTTTATAATAATACTTTTATACTGTAATATGCATTAAGTTCGTCAAAAGTTAGTACTTTGAGATACGCACCTTTGTCATTACAGTGACGTATTATCGCATGGAATTAGCATCAACAATCTGAATTAATACATTGGCTCTGTCAAAAAAAGTGCCTTCTTATGGGAGGAGAGTAGAAAAATTATTTATTATAGATCCTCTATAACAGAGAGATACTTTCCGAGTTACTATAGTTCATTTAAGAAACAAGTTGGTAATAGGTAAATTCGGCCCGTTTTAATGCAGTCTAGAGAACTAATCATAGCAACAGCAGAGTAGAATAAGAGATTGTTGCTAACGACAGTAATCGGTGGCCTCTAAGCGTTGCCATCCTGAAATTGTATCTCCAAGCGGTCAGTGTTTGTTGTGCGTATGCAAATATTACGTCTTTGTATGTAAATATAATGTTCATTTTCAAAATATGCCTCACTATTGAAGATTTATTCAGCTGTTAGTGTACCTGATATAAGAGTTAAAACTTTGTAAGCATGCTCCTCACCGACGCGACGCCAGTCAATTTATTAAAACGAGCGGGCTTTAGCAATAAGATAATGTAAACAATTAAAATGAGTTGGTAGGCTTTTTTTAAATCAAATTAAATCGATTCATCTGATAATCAGAACTTACAAAGGAAATGAGTGATATTATACCTGTCAAACTGTGTTGCCCTGAGGAAGGAATTGGACACCAAAGCAACAATGTCTGCAGCCGGCTTATTATATTTCGTGTTGATGGCAAATCCATGTTTTTAGTTCATATTTATTATTGTATTTATTGCCAATTGATCTTTTCTTTACATTATCCCTCATTCTTTACTGCGCTGTACTCTGGAGGTCAGGAGGAGGAATTGTTTGTAAACTTATATAATACTTCAGGTTATTTTTCACCAATATGTTTATGTAAGTGCCTAAAGCCGGACATTATTTCTTGCTATTTCGATTTATAATACGATATGATACGATACGATATTATGTGAAATATGATGGGTATGTGTCAAGTACAAAGAGCATAAATATTGGGGTACCACAAGGACGCATTCTGAGACTACTTTGATTCATTTTGTGCATCAACGACATAGCAGTTCTGTTCGATAACTGCTTTTATCATTTGCTCGCAGACGACATATGACAGGAAAGAGGCATGTTCATGGCGAACAAAATGATTGGAATATAAGAAAAAATGAATTTAGAGATGAAATCCAACAGGAAAGATTAAAATTTAAAGGTTGTAGGGATGTAACTGATGTCATTAATGAAATTAAATATTTAGAAGTAATCATAGATGATAAACTTAAATTTAGTAATCATGCAATTTTTATTGCATTTCTGGACGAATCTCGACGAATTATGACGATACACAAAATTTCAGACAGAAAAAATTTTCTATCTGTGTGTCTGTGTATGTGTCTGTCTGTGTGGTTCGCGATTGCAGCTACAGTTTTTGAGATAAACCTTTCAAATTTGGTACACACATTCTAGAGGTCAAGGAAGAGATTGAGATCGTTGATGAGCAAAATCGGTCCCAATGTCTAAAAAAAATATTAGCGACATTCCACCAATGTGACTTTTTTGAAACGTCAAAATATGACTTTTCTGAGAAATGTTAAAAAATGTGACTTTCTTGCAACGTTAAAAATTATAAACTCCACCACATGTCAAGTTTTACTACGGTGAGGAAGTTAAGATCCCCAAGTAATAATTGGCAGCGGTTTTTTTATTCTGTACAGGGTAATTTTGTGAGAATTCCCACCCGCTCTATATAGCATAATGCTAAATAAAGGATTTGTTATTATTATTATTATAATTATGTTGTCTCGCATTTTCCCTATTGTTATATTAAAAATTTTGACAATTTTGCACCTATGCTGCACATTTCTTTTTAATGCAGCTGCTTCTAAATAAATATATGTTAAGGTATTGTTTTAAATATTTTCCCCTTAGCATCGTTTCACGGATGTCAATGACTAGGAAGGTACGTGTAGTATCAAGGTGTCAGTAGGTGGTTTTATCAGAAATGCTGACTGAAAGAAAAGTTATCAGAAATCTACCTTGAATAATCGTGACACATTACGAATTGTGAGAGATTTATACAAAGAACATAATTTTAAAATATTATTATAAGTAAAACCATATAAAGGTTTCTTTGTATAAATATAATTTGTTTTGCAAAATTAACTTTTTCATAGGTTTAAATTTTGTAGTTATTATTTTTTATTTCCAATACTAATAAATTTACCAGGATTTTATTTAAAATACTACATAAGTAATTTTAAGCTTTTGGCTTAAACCAGCTTGACAACTGTATCTTCTTCATTGTTACAATAAAGAAATTTATTACTAAATTCGTAATTGCGTAAATTCTGTAAATATAACCCAAATTGGCAATGAAGCAATGGCGTACAAAAAATTATGGGACACCAGGGCAAAAAATTGCTGGGGCCCCCATAATCTACTTAAAAAATAAAATGATATGTCCGATAGTAATAAAAAAAATTCTTCTAAAAACAAATATTAAAATAAAGAAAACAAAATATACATAGATAATTACTTCTTATGTAAATATTTTCATAACACTAGTAACGTCTGTTTAGGATATTGTTAATTTTGAAATTTTGGCCTTTCAGATACAAATAGTAGAACATGTTTCATTTATAAATTTTGAAGTATTTAGACGACACACAAATTTGTCTAGCTTTTTTTATGATTTTCTTTAAGTATTCTTAACCAACTTTCGAAACACTACTGCCACTATTGTAACTGCAATTTTGTGCAAAGTAATTTAAAAAAGCAAATCGTCTAGTATCTGGTGGATTGATTATATCGTATACCAAATGTACGGTACTATAAACCGGACAGATGTATGTTCCAGAGAATTCATTGAAAAGAACGAGTAAACGATATGCAGTCAGTTATTATATAAAGGGGGACTCTTCACAGATTATAACATTTACTATTAGCTTTAAGTCATTATGTAAACCTGTAGGAACGGCTACCTCATATTTTTATATTATAATTTCTATCAAAAATATATATTTTCTAGAAATATTCTTTCTTAAATTAGGAAATAAATAGTCCTTGTGTTTTTGCAAAAATAATGTATATAAAAAGATCAAATTTTCATACCTACTTAATTATTTTCTCATACCCTACAGATCGCTTTGTATTACGTGTATGGGGGATATTAGTTTTAGTTTACCTCCATATGAACTTATTAAATGTTTTTAATGAATTTTCAGCAAATCGCTAGAATTAATGACACTTCAGTGAAATTGGCATTGTAAAATATGGAGTTCCCCAAGGAACCGTCTTTAGACCAGTACCTTTGAATAAATAAATAAATGATTTTAATTATGATTGTTGTACGAAGTAATAACTGTTGTAGTTGCCACAATGTAAGATCCGAGTATTGTATCTAATAATATGAAGTTCTGTTAGAGAAATAATAATAAAATAATAACATGATGTGCATGTTTTTCAGCTCAGCAAATAAATGATGAAATATTTTAGTTACAAGATGCTAAAACATAATTTTTTATTTGCTGATCATAGTTTACTTCTGGGTAGCATTTTTCCAGCGCTGCCAACTTTAACTGTTTTCTTCATTTTGATGCGTCAATCATGCCATGCCTGTATATAGCTATTTTTAAGTATCGATTGACAGAAACAAGGGTTAATCTACCCAGATAAGTACAAGAAGGAATATTGGAAGAGGTACATATGAAAATTTTTAGGAGCATAGTACGAGTACTAATGAGAAAATGTGACTGGTAAATGAATTCCATAACTTAGTTGTACGTATCAGATATGGAATGTCACGCCCGACAATCACGGACCTTAAGATCAAAGGAATGAGTTTGCGGTCTGTCGAAATCGACCAAGTCAACTTAAAATATTGAATTTGAAAACACTACGGCGTGAAATAGGAGTAATCAGTGGAACTAATAATTTACAAACAATTGCAGGGAAACGTAATGTGTATGATATACTAGAGTCTGGTTAAATTTTACACAGCCATTTTAAATGAATACGGTAATAATAAAAAATGTAATTCTCTGAGGTACAGAAAGAAGAGCAATTTTCGGTAATTGAGTTGAAATTGTCTTCTATCCCTTATAAAATTAAGGTGTACTGTATAAATCGATGGCACCTAAAGTTCCCCTAACCTGAAAGTTGGCCAGGGACGAGATAAACGATGACCGTGCTCTGGTGAACTGATCGGATTTTATATAAAAGAGCTCTTTACAATTTGATAAAGGCGGTTAGTTGAAGCCATTGCCTTTCGAGAGTGATTTTAACCAAGGAAGGTACAAAACCTGGGGATGTTCAATTCAATATTACTTAAATTACAAATTCAGATTAGTACGGTTTGTGGACTTCAATGGTGATTGTTGTACGTCAAGCGAATTTGATATTGTATCAATTTTCATTATAAATAGACCATTGTTGCGTTAAATGTTTTTCGATGGGTTGATAGGGGATGTTAAATATACAATATAGGTGTACGTCTGCTCATTTTGTATCAAATTGATGTCAGCTGTCTTGCTGGCTCTTCATTTTTTTTATTTTGTTTGCCATATATGTTACAATTTAATTCAAAACTTAATTAATAGTTTCATGTAGGGTGTATCCAAAATATGGTACATTGTATTCGGAACGATATTTTCTATCTATGAAAACTAGAGTTGGCAAATCGGTCCGCAAGTCAGGGGCGGTGCCAGGTAGAGAAATACCCAAATACGTAAGCGAGACTTGTTTATTATTTTAGCAAAGACTAACATTTGATATTAGTCTATTGTTATGCCTCGTAGTGTGTACAACGTAATTTATTCCTCTTCGTTGTATTGTTGATAATTTTATTTGTTGTATTTTATTCTTGGTATTAATTTAATAATAAAATACCTATGGAACCACATTTATTACATCATATCTTGTATACAGATGAATCAAAGATGGAGAAAGAAGTAGGGGTAGGAGTATTTGTAGGCTATCAAGAGCCTTAGACCAAATTTCCACCAATTTTCAGGTGGAAATTCAAACCAACCATATAGATCTGGAGAATGCTTTAAAAGAAGCTCACAAGGAGCAATATTCTCTCAGACAGCCAGGTATCACTAAAACTTTCCTTGTAAGTCTAACATAGTCTAGGAATATCTACAAACAGTAAAGCAACTGACAAGGAACAACAAATTTACCTTAATGTGGGTGCCAGGGCATAAAGCAATAGAACGGAATCAGATTGCTGATAGCTTTGCGAGGGAAGCTGCAAGATCATCATTCATCGGACCGAAACCGTTTTGTGGAATATCTAAAAGCTACACAACAGACGAGTGCAGAAAATGGGGAAAGGAACATAAATCTTCCTACTGGGAATTAACTCCAGGTCAAAGTCGAGCGAAGAAGTTTATAAACTACTCGCAAAAAAGAGCTTGACAGCTACTCGAACTCATCAAACCAGCGTTAAGGATACTAACAGGCTTTCTCACATGTTATTGCCCATAGAAATACCATCACAAAACATTGCGACAGACTGAAAGCGACGTATGTCTCTTCTGTACAGATAAAGCGGAAGTCGCAGAATATGTATTTTGCTCATACAAAGTCCTAATCTGCCAAAGGCTACGACATTTGGTATCCACAACACCTATGGTTTCCACTTTTCCCAGGAAAGCTTTAGGCTTCTGCAGAATCCTAGAAATTGTTGGGTACACATAGATATAAGGATTATCACAAATTATCTTATCAGGTCGTAATGAAGGGAGGCCACTAAAGCCTTAACGACCCACTCCAATTTAATCTAACCTAATCGGGATCAAGGTTATAATTAAAATATGCAAACATTTCTGTAAACACGTATAAATATAGTCACATGAAAGGGACGCAAATCTGTTTCTTAAATGTTTCTTCGTAATATATTGTGTTAAAATTTATACAGCATCGCAGATATAATGGTTGTGTAAACTAATCTAAATCAAAATTGTACATCGAAGACTTGCCTATAATCTGCAAAAGTAGTGATATATTATAAAGGAGACCTTCCAACTTATCGAAAGTTACTTGCCTCGTTATGAAATATAAAGTACTGCTTTTCTAAGTTCGATTTCAATGCTCTTGATTTTCATTCAAACCATTTATTTCCCAAACACTTTTTTTTGCGTGTAACACTTTTCTTAATATTCCCTACTTTTTGATGATTTTTATAATAATGCAAATGGCACTTGCGTCAAGTACGCCATCTGCATTATTCGTACCTGCCTAAAAGGATCTTTTTCCGAGGGCGTAGAAAGTGGAAACAAGTGAAAATCCAGCATAATGGCTTTCCGTTTTAGTTGGCAAAAAACATAATTCCGATAATAAATTAAATCAGAGGTGTTCCGGCTTCGCGTCAAGCAGGCGGTTCAGTTTTTACAGTCGGAATTAGTAATATACATTTGTAACACCTGCAATTTGCCAGTCGAAAAGTAATTAGTGTTTTTGCGTATCTCACGTTCGGTGTGTTTAATTACGTGTACGATGCGACAGCCAACCCATCCTGCCAGGGTTAAAACTCATCGCTGATTTATTATGAACGGGTCAGCTGGTGACCGGCTTGCGGTAAAAACTCACAACGCAAATTTAAAATCATCTATTTACCATTACTAAACTTTTATATCTACATTTTTATTTTTTGTTTTCAATGTTCACTTTACCACATTATTGGATAGGTAATTGCGAGGGTAATTGGGAATTTTCTAAATTGGCAAATTGAAGATTTAAAGAGCGCTGCAACATTTATTTTATTTAGGTATACAGGGTGATTCGGCATTTACATAATTCGGCTCAGTGCAACCTAAGAAATCAGCAGAGGTTATTGTCAATCGGACAGGACCGGACTGGCTTTAAAAAAGGCCTCAGCTTTTGGTCGACCAGAGGCTCTAAATTTTTTTGGTGGCCTTTTGCCTTATTTATATTTTTATAGGTAAACATACCAAAAATATTAAAAATGAAAGATATGTTCCTTGTTTAATGTACAAAACAAAAACTAGAGATCAAATAGGTAATATAAAAACACTAAAAAAGCTAAAATAGTCAACTCAACAGTAAAATACATATAGAATATATTATAACCACCCTAAGATATAATTTATAATTACCTGTTTTATTAGGCCTCTCATAAACAAAGAGTGGTCCAGTTGGTTAAGTTTTTATGTTGCCTGTCGGCTGCTCAGTGATTTCGGTGGGTTCGTAGGCCAGGGCAGTTGTTAAATGTTGATAAATATTTTCAAAGATGCTTTTAGCCTTATTTATCAACGAAGCTAAATAGTAATTACTGTAGTTTAACCTTATGAAATATCACTTATAGAATGCTGGATGATTCCCGTAACTACGTTTTTTATTCGATATTAAATTAATTAAAAGACAAGAGAATTGGGCGCCATGTTATCAATAAAAATATTAATAACAATAGTTACTGGTATCAATCCAACAAACTCGAGAATATGAGAACAGACCCGTCCCTCTTAGAAAAATAAAAAACAGAATTTTTATAAAAACAAATATATTACAAATTAAATAAAAAAATTATTTACAACAGAAAAAGTATAAATGGTTTCAACATTTGCCTGAAGGGAGAAAAAATTATATTGAACAATAATAGGGAAAATTAAAACTGTGAAGCAGAACAAAAAAATATTACCAATGAGATTGTATTTTTTCCTTCCCCCGCAACTACCCCAACATTTACAAAATTTAATACTTTGGCTGGTACGATGAAAGGTAAGACCTGGCAGGTTATAGATTTTATAAACAGACAGACAGACAGTACCTTATTCCAAACTAGGTCAATAGAGTCTCTCCAGGTTGATCGTCTTGTTCCTTCTCGAACTATAACTCGGCGGACAGTTTCCTGGTGAGGATATATAGACTGCAAACTCCTAGGGGAACAACGGCTACTGCTGATCTAAATGGTTATTTCAACTAACAAAAAAAATACCCTGTCCTATGGGATTTATAGTTGAACCTTCTTCTCGGTCTCGAGCATAAAAGAAAAATTAGTCAAAATTAATAACAAATACAGAAAATATGTAATGTAAAAATCATCAAAGGAATCACAGCTTTACACCAGATTTGGTACATTTTACGATTTATCAACAGATCAAAACATGAAATCTTGGTTTTATATCTACTTAAAAAGTGACATTTGAAGAATCATTTAAACAAGCGTTAATCACATGTACCGTAATAATACTACTATTCTTAGAATTCTATATTTCTGCTACATTTGGCTCAACCCTTATATCTAGCACTTACTTAAGTAAAAAATCAGATTTTTGTTTTAATCTGTAAACACGCGTTCACCACTCCACCAATTATTCCGAAAAATCCCACTTCTGACAGGGAAAAAATGTGAAGTAATAATTTTGTTTGAAAAACAAAAAAAGAGAATTCACGTTTAATACTGTTTTGTGAACATATCTTCGTCACACATTTTATTAATCTCCAAATAAAACCTACTTCTGCCACCTTTTTCCAAACATTCCTAATGATTTGGTTACATATCGCACCAATAAACACTAATATTAAGTTACTTGTGTTATTACCTACTTTTTTTAACATTTTTGTTAATACTATTTGTAACTATTTACGTGACTAAAAATAGTAAGATCCTGGCGGGACTCCCACTGACAATTCTTCATTTTGATTATTTTACTGAGTTCTATGAAATATAAGCAAAATTTCAACCGAAAAACAGTTTTTTGTCTCTTCTTGTTCTAATCCAATTAGTTGTAATCATAATAACATGCCATAATAAATGATCACAAATATAAACATAGGTCTTCTTTGTTGCTTCCATTAATGGGCACTTTTAAAGCGCTTGACAAAGAAACTTCAGTGTAGGTAGGACTACATTGAAAAAAACTCTGAATATATCATCGGTGTTTTGCTTTTAATAAGATAGATGTCTCATCATCATCACAAATTAGTTACGACATAAATAGTCAGCTGTTATATAAAAATTTACCGCTCATCGATGGGAATGCAAATGGACATACAAGTACCTGAAATAGATATGAAATATTTAAAACTGTGAATAGTTTCGAATAATTTCTTCTCAATCTGGTACCTCTCTCTCCGTTTGAGCTTCCACTTTGCAGCAGTTGGCCTAGCATTTATGAGCGACCAACTTTATTAATTAATATTTGTTTGAGTCCACCACTGGAAATTTGCCAGAAACATATACAGGGTGAGTTTTAAATGCGTAGTTATATTTTAACCCTCAATATATTTCGTCGTGTATAATTGATTGGCACTGTGAAAAAAATTTTTTGAACAAAAAAAAATTTTTAATTTCTGTTAATTTTTTTCGTCCTCCAGCAACTGACATTTTGATAGCCACTGGATAACTTTGTAAACGCCGTTCAGAGAAATGACGTAACTGAAGGCAGTGTTGCCACTGCCAGAGTTCGTCATCACAATTATCCTATAATTGCATGCATTGCATGAATTGCAAATTTTGAATTTTTAAAGAAATTATTACCCTTTTGTCATGAACATTTTGTGAGACGATATTAGACTTACTTAATATCAGTGTAGACGCCGCACCAACAAATGTAATAGTTTATAAAACATTGAGCTCTTTTTAAGAAAACATGATATCTGTACGCACTGGCCGAAAATAAGGAATAAACCTCAAGGCGGCCAAGGCGCGATTGATTAGTCCTTTGTGGAGAGCGACACTTGTCACTTGTAGCTTGCTCTTAAAATAAAAGGTGTTAAAAATACCATATCTGTTTATCTATTTTTCCTTGTAAAATTAGGTAATCCTGACACTTTTTTTATAAATAAACAGAACTCGTCACGTAAGCACCGAATATTAAAAATATGCAATACTTTTTCTGTGTATTTTAAATTATTATTATTGTCTCTAATTTATAGTTTAAGTTTAATATGTTTCATTTCAAAAATGAATCAAAGATGAAAATAATCATTTTAAAAAGACGTATTTACTTTAAAAGAACGAAAAAGCAGATTTGTTTACTTACCTAATACAACAGTTACTACATGAATATATCATATGGGATTGACATTTGGATAGCATTCCATAGCCGTTTTGCTTGTCTAGCATTTTCATCTACTTGAAAATATGCCTTTAACATATCCAGCATTAGAATAATAAAATTAGTCGCTATGGTTGATCACTACTTTTCACAAAATAAACCACCAAAAGAACAAATTATAAATAATAAAGTTCGGTAATGTAGTAACTCAAAACCTTGAATCACAAATTTAATCACAAAAAGCTATAAATAACGGTATTAAACACATTTTTGTAAATACCAATGCAGACAGGTACGCGAACACTCGCGAACTATCAATAACACTGATTTTTACATGGGGTGTAGTGTTGCCAGTGTGTGAGATTTTCACATAGGTTATAAATTTCATTATAAATAAGTCATGATGTTTTTAAAAAATTTATATTGACCTAACTGACGGTTAATTTAGCTAACTGAGCATTGAAAAAAACGGGTCTTACCATCGCAACAGAAAACAGCGAAAGACTATTATTTATTTGGGCTTGCACGACTAGCGCTGTTTACGCGAGGTTCCGATTTATAAAGATCCACGTACACGGTATAAAATTTAATTCAGTTTACTCTTTTTTAATGGAAGAACTGACCGAGGTCGGGGCTGACGACCTAAATTTAACTTTTTTTATTAACTTTAGCTAATATTGGTGTAAAATGGTAGACATTTTTAAATAATAGTTTTATTACTTAAAAAAAAGTGCAGGTACACACGGGAAAATAATGGTATAAATACCATGAAAATGGTATGTCTGGAAACACTGATTAGGTGCGTGGTTAGATGTGTGAAGATCATAGGTTACATACACCACGGTAATATCGCAGTTCACATTATGGCATGGTTGAATTTTTATCATGTAATGGCCTATCCTGAATAAAGTGCTGTTTTCTCAAGCAAAAATTGATCTTTTTTTATAAAAAATGACGTATACTATCCTCCTAACCGTCCAGAGTATTATGGACGAAAAAAATGCAAACTGTTAGGTATGACCAGTGTGAAAAGTGACAGAAGTGTGTGAAAATACTGCAAACCATTTTCCATCACCTGATTGTTATTGTATTGCACCTTGAGTGTTTTACTATTAGAGGCTAATTAAAATAGTAGCGAGCTGATTTATTCCTTGAACCCCTAGACATTTCAAATTATTGTAATAGCAGAGGGTAAGTACCTACTTCTTAAAAATAATAATCTGTTTATAAACCTTGAAAAATGAGATGGGAACATTAAATTCCTCTCGAGATTCCCTTAAAAGTTTACTATTCTTCTGAAAATTAGTTTTAGTTGTACATTCCAAATGAAACGCTTAAAAACAAATGTTGATTGGAGCAAGGAAAAGTCAAAATTGTACATTTCTCACATTGAGAGGTATTTCAAAATGTTTAAAAATTATTTAAAATGGAGCAATTAGTCGTTTATGTAGGTAATTATTTCATCCAATGTTATAAATTCGGGAATAGAACTTAATGCTAGGGCTCGGTTTTTCAATCGTGGGTTAGCTAAACTCACACTTTTAGAATTCGAATTTTTTCAATTTTACATTTGTTTTGGAAGTGGTTATAGCAACAAATATTTTATGCTAAAGTAACTTTTAGTTCAAGTGGTTTGTATTAGAATCTCATCGATTTTTGTGAAAATGTAATGCTAGGTAACCTCCAACTTATGTTAACTAACGATTGTAAAATCGCGCCTAGGTGAGAGAATTGCATAAGATATGCGGCAACGTTGCTTCAGTCCATTACATCATTTTAGCTAAGATATAGAATGTTTCCAGTAACCAGCAGTTCCAAAACAGTTTCATCATAACTTTTTGAAAGTCGATAACTCAGTTACACGTGGGAATTAAAAAAAAATGTATCAGATGTCAAGAATCGGTGGTTTAAATATAACTTAAGACTCACCCTGTATACATATAAGAATGAATAATTTTTTTTTCAATATCTGTCAGGTCTTCTTATTTATGATCTAAATGTTAAAATTAGAACATACATATAAAATTACTTTCCTAAATATTACTATGTATTTCCATGTTCTTGGCGTTTTAAATCTATCTCCAGACTCTAGACAATAATTACACGTATTAAATTATATTAAAAATTTATATGATTCACAGCCGGAATATAGAAATTAAACAGCAGTTAAATCTGAGGTAATGATGAAACCGATACGTTTGTATATACATATATCAACGTGTGGTCAAATGGTAGTGCATGAAATCGTTTATAACATAAACATTCGTCTATTGAAGTCGCAATTATTTAAACCGCGACGACGTGGCGTCGATAATAAACCTTGGAAAATGGGACTTCTCAGTTTATCAAATTCACCTATAATAGCTCGAACCAAAATAACTACCTTATAAAGTGTAATCTACAGTCTATTTTCAAGTAGATTTAGATATTAAGCTTGTGTGGAAGCACTTATTTACATTGTGGCATAAATAGATTTTGTGTGTTGTATGCATGTTTAAGTCATTTAATCATGCTTTTATTGAATTTCACTTGCATGAATTTAAAACATGTACACCGGAGGAACGGGAATATTCGTAGGTATAAATAATCATTTGAAGTTTTTAAGCTAAGACCCAGAGAATATGATTCGTAAAAAATGTCATAATTTTATAATAGATATGTGAGAGCTTAGCCGAATAAGGAATATCTGACTGCATGTACCAATTTTTGGGGGGACGAATAAGTTATATGTATATGTATGTGTACCGTCAACCGGGGCGAATCGAGACGATTTTGAGATATTTTTCTAAATAACTTGTTTTGTAAAAAAGATAGAGATTTCGAACCACCACCAAAAGGTAGATCCCGGTAAGAGCCTTAAAAAGATATATTAACCACACCTGTCACTTTGACATGTGTGGCAAAAAAAAATTTTTTGTAGGTGTCCCGATTAACCTCGTGTTAGGGGTTAATCCGGACATTCTATTTATTTACGTGAAAATGTTTGATTAGCCCCTGTAATGGGGCCAATCAGGACAAAAGAATTTTAAAAAATTATTTTACATGAAAAAAAATGAAAGAAAAGCTCTAAAAGTAACAAAAAAAGAGGCTTTTATTGAATTTATTATAAAATGTCAAAAAATACAGTTTAACTCTTTAAAACTAGATAATAAGAATAAAGGTACAAATATAAAAAAATATTAATAATTTAAATACGCCCTCTGGCTCGATTTTTTGGGAAAATTGTAACCACCTCTTCGCAAAATAGTTGGTTTAGGCAACACTTTTTTATTTGTTCTTTATTCACTTCAGAGATATCATTTACCGAAGGAAAAACAAAACAATTTTCCTTTTTTCTATTTGCTCGAAGAAATTTTACAGTGACCAGATCATTTATCTCCTGAACTAAGCCGATGAAATATTTGTCTCCTTTGTCGGTGCAATATTGAATTTCAATGAAGTCATCTTTTTTTAAATTTTCCAAGTCCACCTCATCTTCATCAGAATTTGGTAAATTGGTTTCTTCCGGAACACTGAGCTCCTCAAAGTCGTCAAGAGTATACAAGTTCTTTTTGTTGGCATCCTAGCTACTGGATTGGGTGTGCTGCTGGTCTGAGCTGCAGAAAGATCTTCTTTGGAAATGCTTTTTCCTGGCTCGACAGTCACCTTCTTCTTCTTTATCACTGATGGTTTGCAAGCATTTCGACTCTCGTTAAGCAAATCAATTACGGAAGCAGTCCAATCATTGGAGTTATGGTCTTCAGTCACTGGTTTGGGTATTCGCTTTAAAACTTGATCCCTATCAAGTGGAATGAGTCCAGTGCCTGCAAATCCATGTCTTATATTTTCACTTAAGCTCTAACTATCAAGGTTTTTTTCAGCAAAGATGGGAAATACTGTTTTAGGATAGGACCCTTATTTTTTTTTTCCAATCTTGCAATGTACGCCTCCAAGCTTTTTTCATTGGAGCGAATACTGAAACGTCTAACGGTTGTGTTAGATGGGTTGAGGAGGGAGATAAAAATACAAATTTTATTTTATTTTCTTCACAAAGTTCTATGACTATAAGAAAGATGGCTACATAAATTGTCACCAATTAAAACTCTTGGTGCAGGCTGCTTCTTGAAATAAGGAAGAGCGATAGTTACAAACCAATTTTCAAAAAGAGGTTGGTCAAACCAACCACTTGAATTTCTTCCATAGCGTGTATTTTTCGCATCCAGGTGTCGTAGATATGTTCACTTTTGTAAACAACATACGGCGGTAGCAAAATACCCCCCACCACTTCCTGCAAACATAACAGATGTTGAGTTTTTGCAGAATCTATGAATCGTTCAGGATGGCGAGTTTTTCTTCTCACTATCACCTTCTTCCTTCCAGGGTCGTCCACGAAACAAGTTTCATCATAATTTACCAAGGAGTTGGGTTGTACATCTTTTAACAGGTTTTTCAAATTATCAAAATATGAATTGACAGTCTCATGGGAGACAGCAGCTCGGGCCCTCTTAATGTTTTCACATAACCTCTGCATAAAGACATCTTTATGCCGCAGTAAAAAAGAACTTGCCCAGTCTGGTCCTGGTAGATTATTTTGAAATATTCTTTTTCTTACGCCTTTTCTTTCCAAGTAGCTCTTGCCAGCGTACCGAAGATCCATTTTATCCAGAGGATAGCCCCATTACCCTGTCAATACTATAAGTTGCACCAAATGTATTTCTTCTGCTTTTGCTAGGACTGTCTGACCTCCTTGCTTTTTTACTGGACCTCTAAAATGCCTTGATAATGTTGACCTTGGGATGTTATAAATATCCTCGGCTTCTCGTAGCGTTATTTGTCGTCTTCTAATTTGATTTAGGGCAGTTTGTATAGTTTGGGTACTATAGTTCTTGTAAACTTTTGTCCCAGGCACTTTTTTATATTTCCTGACCGCCTCCCGATTGACCCCTAAAAGTGCCATTTCTTGTTTTAAAATGCATAGAAAAAATAACAATACTTAAAAAAAAATAGTTTTACTTACCGTCTACAACACACTTCAGTCTATCACGTGCTTAATTTTCAAACGCCCACTCCATTTGAAAATGTGGTTTCCAGACAAAGTTTTACCATGCGAGAAAAACCGTGAAACTTTTATTAATTTTTATCACACCTCTACTTCCTAAATGCGACATCGAACTAACTCGTGGCTGACAAGAACGCAAGCTTCATAAGTCGACTAAGAATTCTGACTACTATCCGACCTGAAAACATTCGCCTTGAGTCACTATGGCAATTAATATGACCGAAAACAGATTTGTCCCGAGTTGCCCCGGCGTCCCCATTCACCCCGGCGTTCCCATTCGCCCCGGTTGTCGGTATATATTTAATTTCAGCATATTTTTTTTATTTTTCTGTGTCAAAATGGTAAATAATTTTCACATTTATACAGTTACACATTTACACAAATTAAAAATTATTTAAAAATAAATTCTAAATATAAAACAATGAATGTACTTTCTTCGAAAAAAGAACTTTTAAAATAGACATGTGTCGATAATTTTCATATGTAATACGTAAACAACACCCCACGAGAATATAATAATTACCACTTACTCAATTTAATTAGCTATTTTATTTTATTATTATATTACGATCATTATTCTTAATACATTCGAACTGAACTAACCCTATATTTAATTTCAAAACTATTTCAGCATAATTTCTAACAGAAATATTCTATGTTTTCATAACATCTTAAAACACTTAACACACAGCAAATCAACATCATCCACCGCCTTCTTAATAATAATAATAATAATAATCCTGTATTTTTTTATTTTCCTTAAAAGACATAAACAATTGTATAAGAATATGAAGACAATGCGTGGTATTTACTGCTTGATATTATGCTCACAGGCACAGGGAAAGTTTGCATTTTTCCAACCGAAGAGCCCAGGGATATTTTCTCTTCCGACGACAAAATATAAGCCCAGGGAAATTCCTTTCCCGAGGGCAAAAACAAGCCGAGGAAATTTTTGTCCCAACGGCATTTGACAAGCCCAGGCTCTTTCCCGACGGCAAAAACAAGCTCAGGGAAATCTTTGTCCTGACGGCAAGAACAAGCCCAGGGAAACTTTGATTTGATTTGGGGCATAGGGAAAGTATTTCTGACATTAAGGAATGTAAGTCTCTAGTTGCAGGAAATGTATTTGTTAACAATATTTTCCATTCTGACCAAGTTTTTGGAATTGACGGAAAACTTTTGGACTTAGTTTCGGCTGGTCCTTTTAATTTATTAACTGTTAAGTGATATATAATCAAGTCATTCCATATGATAGATGTTTAAAATTCAGGCTTAAAGGTTCATGTTTTCTTTTCCTGTTAGTTTTTACTGCAATCGCTTTCACTGCTTACTAGAGCTGCGTTGTCGATTGCCCATCTATACGGTATAACAAATGCACCAAACTTCACTAAATGTTTATAAATATCCCAAATATTTATAATTATCCCACTTCTGATATAAATAACACCCCACAAGAATAAAATAATTTACCACTTATTCAATTTAATTATCTACTATATTTAATTAATATATTACTATCAAATCATTATCCTTAATACATTCGAACTCTGAACGAACTATATATTTAATTTTAAAACTGTTTCAGCATAATTCCTAATAACATAGATATTCAATGTTTTCATAACATCATAACATTCTTAACACACAGCAAATCGACATCATCCACCGCTTTCTTAGTCATATGCTTGGTCGGTCAAGGAAAAGCATTGGCGTTAACAGAATAGAATATATCTTCAATTGTTTTAACAGCAAGCCGTGAGTTCAAAATCTCTCTTCATCAATAAATAATCATACATTGCCTCACCAGAGATTTTTCTGCTATAGATAACAGCTATGACGCAATTTTTGAATTGTCATTTAATAAAATAAATCCATAGTTTTTAATATGACCTTAATTCCCGTAATTTTTAATACTGAAGTATCCATACTAAAGGTTAATAAATTTTCTCATTTAATTAATTAAAAAAATTTGTTTTATTACAATACAGTACTCTGAAGTAAATTGGCAAAATCCTGTCTTAAAATATGTTCTCTTGAATTGACGGTGGGTGGTATTTTGTCTTTGATCACTTTTAGTGGTGTGTAAATGCCATCGTTTAAACCAACGTAAATTATGGTATAATATTGTTCCCAATTTTAGTTGATATTGTCACTGAAAAGCTTAGAAGATAATAAAATGTCACGTTAATAGAATCCGAAACTATTTAAAGTAGAAATAATTTCGTTTAAATGCCTGAGGATAGACAAGATGTATTATCAAAATAAATTGAATTTAATTTTTTATCGTCTTAAATTTGCTGTCTTTCAGATTATTGTTTATTGTTATTTTTCGTCATTTACGTGATTTAGTTGAAAGTGTTTGAAATATATAACATTTTTGTATTTTTTTTAACTTTCCTAGGATTTGGAAATATTAAACATAATTTTTCATAGTGCTTTTATATATTGCTGAAAACTGAAAAAAATTCAAAGCTCAAACTCAAAAAAGGAATACTTTATGGGATAAAATAAGAAATACGTTTCTTTTAAAATGTTTTCGTAACCGCCTCGCTAGTCACTCTTGAAAATCAGAGGTTTTGAGTAAGATGAAGAGATATGAGGCCGTACCGTTTATTGAGAACCAAACCACATGTATGAAATCATTAGTTCCATACCTTATCTGAGTCGGAAACAAACTTCTAAGAAATAAATGTTCCATTTACCCCCAAATGGATTCTAACCATCGATTTTTGCTACCAACTCCCTAATTGTATTTGCTTTTTATTATATCTTATATTACAAAACACAAAAAAACAACAACCCCAACCAAACAACAAAAAAAACAAACCCCAAGTCTCCCCCCCCCCCCCCCCCCCCACCAAAAAAAAAAACAAAAAAAAAAAAAAAAAAAAAAAAAAAAAAAAAAACCCCCCCCCCTTTTTTTTTTTTTTATTTTAAAAAAAAGGAGAGGAAAGAGAAAAAAAAAAAGGAGGGGAGAGCCCCCCCCCCCCCCCCCGCCGAACCCCCCCCCCCCCCCCCCGAAAAAACCCCCCCCCCCCCCCCCCCCCACCAAAAAAAAAAAAAAAAAAAAAAAAAAAAAAAAAAAAAAAAAAAAATAAAAAAAAAAAAAAAAAACAAACCCCCACCACAAAAACACCACCCCCCCACCCCCACCCCAAAAAAAAAAAAAAACACCCCCCAAAAAAAAAAAAAAAAAAAAAAAAAAAAAAAAAAAAAAAAAAGTAAAAAAAAATGTGTGGTGGGGGTTTGTCGTAGCAGCGAGCGGCGTGGGGGAGGAGTCACTACTCCCCCCCCCCCCCCCCCCCCCCGTAGGGGGGGGAGCCCCCCCCGGGGGGGGGGGGGGGGGTAGTTTTTTTGTATTTTTTTTTTTTTTTTTTTTTTTTTTTTTTTTTAATGTTTTTTTTCTTTTTTTTTCCAAACCCCTTCCCTCCCCGCCGGGGTTGTGTGTTTTCCTCCCCCCTCCCCCCCCCCCACCCCGACCCGCGCCCCGGGAGGAGGAGGGGGGGGGTTTCCGAAACGCAAGGGGGGGGGGTGGGGGAAGGAGGAGTGCACCCCCACAAAAAACAAAACAAAAAAAAAAAAAAAAAAAAAAATTTAAAAATTTTTCACTGTGTTGGTGTGTGGGGGGGGGGGGGGGGGGGGGGGGGGGGCCCCCCCCCCCCCGGGGGGGGGGGTGCCCCCCAGAGGGGGAGGGGGGAATTATTTCATTTTTTTTTAAAAAAAAAAAAAAAAAAAACCCCAAAAAAAAAAAAAAAAAAAAAAAAAAAAAAAAAAAAAAAAAACCTAACCGGGGGGCCCCCCCCCCCCCCCCGGGGGGGGGGTTTTTTTCCGCCAAAAATTTTTGGGGGGGGGGGGTTTTTTCCCCCCCCCGAGGGCGAAAACCCCAAAAAAAAAAAAAAGAAAAACCCCCCCCCTCTGCTTGGTTAAAATTTTTTTTTTGTGGAGCTGTGTTATTATAATATTAAACACGAAACGTTAGTGTCAATATATGATATAAAAACATACACTACATTTAAATATTGTCCAGTTGACTAAGGTTTAAAATAAGTGACATGGCCGCCTAGATCACCTGATCTGATAACTCAGGTTTTTATATTAAAGCAATTTAAACAAGAAGTTTTGAATCATGTCCCCAAACACACAAGAGTTGAGCCTCTTCCGGTGAATGTGAAGCATCATAATAAATGGTTGTTAACCAGATGACGAAAAAAAACCAAATTTAAAATTATTTGTTCATAAACATTTTGTTTTTCCCTATGTCATATAAACAAAGAGATTTATTTATACATTACATAATATGTTCATATTAGTTCTCCTCTTCAAATTATCTTTTTTTACAAACTGTATGAGCTCGACGATCTAAAATGGAAATACTCTATATAATAATTTTTGTTGAATACAAAATTCTGTCTTATGTATAGACATAAATTGAGAATATATTTATTTTATGTACACTGTTTGTCATCACTATATCTTTTTGATGAAATTACATTTGATATTTTCATCAATAAATGGTACCTAACCAAAATGATATCAGGAAAAACAGAGCCGTAATTCATACATAAGATGATGCTAATAAATCCTCGATTTATCTTACCTTTCCATTAAACTAGCAGGCGGGTGCCAAAACGGCGGTGAAGACAACTTAATTATACCATTATACCAATTGGTAGTCTCATAATTTGTAGAACAAAGTAACATGTTTTGTATTTATGTTAAGTTAAAATTAAAGAATACGTATAAGCAGTACTTGTACGATACAACACAATATTTCTTTCATTATTAAAAATAAGGAATTTTTTTTCTTTTACATGTTTCAAAAATATTTTATTAAAAAACACTTTGGCTTTTTAGGCCTTTCAAATTTGGATACTATCGACTTGCTTTATTCAGAAAATAAATGTAAAAAATTTGGTTTATTAGAAATATTTGAAATTAAAAAGCAGTTAAAAATAAAAGAAAATTTGGGTGGGTGGGTGGTTGGGCGGGTGCGTGCGTTCGTGCGTGAGTACATGCGTGCGTGCGTGAGTGCGTGCGTGTGTGTGTATATCTGCGATAACTCAAAAAATACTAATGGGATATTTACCAAATTTGGCAGTTAAGATTGTCAACAACATTTAAGGTGACACATTAAATTTGGTGAATGTGATACCACCAGAAGAGATATAATGAATGAAAGAAGAAAAAACGGTACAAATTCGCGATAGCAGCCACAGTTTTTGAGATAAAGCTTTTTAAATTTGGTACACTTGTTCTAAAGACCAAAGAAGGTGTGACAAAATTCAGCTGAAAGGGGATCACCAAACTTTTTTTGTATTTGATTTTACAAAAAAATATATTCTTGATGAAAGATTATAAATCATGTCTACTATATCAAGCGAATAAAATATATTTTTCAAGTACTTCAATAAAGCTGATGTAAACTGAAATATTTTACACATTTGGCCTCATAAAATGGGGTTAGGATAAATTTAACAGTTTGACATTTGAAAGGTCTAAATTTTTGTTACAAAAATGTCAATGTCAATAACAAAAAATTATAAAATTGTGACATGAATTATTAGTGACAGTACCGACAGTACTGATAATTAATTATTTAAAAATTTTAATGAAACATTTCAAGGTACGATATTAAAATTTAATGAGTTAGTGAGAATTAAAAAAGAGATCAGGTATATATTCTGGTATAAGAAAGTTATGTGCTGGCCACACCAGATATTTTATTAAAATTCTTATAATTCTTATATGGAGAGTGTTTGTCAAATGTACTGATTATGTAATTATTAAATAAGTTGATTTTTTCGTTACTGTCTCATACACGTAAAATGTTATAAAATGAAATATTTTGTAAATCTACTAAAAAGTCGTGAAGGGAAAAATGATGAAATCTCTGAACGTTAATAATGTTTGTTTAGGTTACTTACAGTAACAGTTTTTTGTTTTGATGATTCACTACTCCTTTTGTTCTGCACCTTTGCACACTATGATCAAAGAAGTGTGAATAAACATTTATATTTCCTGAGTTTAATTAGCATTATATAAAAACTTATCATTAGGGCTGTCAAAAATGTTTCGTGGGACAGTGGCGTACGCGAAATTAACTAATACGAGATACAATAAACTGTTACAATTTATAACAATGTATGCAAAACTTACCCTCTTAACTAGCTTGATGAACTAGCTTGCTTATCACAAATTGGAGATGTGTAGCCATTTTGCAGCATCAGGTATGTGTCTATGGTTGTCTCCTTGAGTGATGTTCGCTTTGGTGAAAACATATTCTTATATTTTGAAAACGACCGTTCGACATCTACTGATGTAATACACGCATACGTAAAATAGTCTTTGAACGCACTTAACGGATCTGGGGCTGCACCATCACATATTCTTCTTAATTTGGTAAAACCGGTGTCTTTATTTAACACACTTGCGAACTTTTCTTTAACTCGCTCATTTGTTGCGTCACCTATAGCGTGTAGCAGAAGATTTACGTCATCCATTATTTTCAGTGACTCCGCAAACGACAACGCACTGTTTTCTAATTTTTTTTTGCTTTCAAGTAATGGTTTATAGTTCTTCGCAATATTTTTTAAAGCTGTTTCAACGGAAATATCTTCGAATTTTGTCTGGCTTTCCTTAATAGCTGCAGCCTCATCTGGATTGATTTGTAGTATCACAGCTTTTATTTGTTGGAAATATTCAGCATAATAAAAAGCTGCCTGCAACCATATTCCCCAATGTGTAAGAATCGGCTGTGGTGGTTCAGGAATACCGAGACACTTGCTATGAAATGCACGGAGATGTTTAGGAGATTTAAGAAACACTTTCTTTGTACTTGCTATTAATGCATCCACCTCTGGAAAACCTTTTCGAATAGTTTCTGCCACAAGATGTAAAGCATGCACTTTACACGTAACATATGTATAAACGTACAACCTTGTTCTTGCAAAGAACGGCCTACCGAACGCATTGTCACGGCGCCATCAGTCACAAATATCAACAGTTAATTTTTTGACAGTTCAAATTTTTCTAACGTCTCCAGCACCACCCTGGTAATTAATTCGCTAGTACACTGATTTCGTCTTTTGCTAGCTAGTAACAATGGAACTGTCAGTTTAAGAGGATCCAGTACTCGTGCTATGACATTTAAAATAGAATTTTTTTGCAATCTGTTGTCTCATCAACAGATAACCACAACCGTGTATTTTTTAATTTACATTTCATCTTATTTACCATGTCTACGTGTACAGTTGGTAGATAGTTACATAACGTTGTGCGACTTGGTAACTTCACCTGGGCGTTATATTTATTCCAGAACTCTCTAAATGGTTGTTTATCGAGTATGTGCAGCGGAACATCACAGGCAATCAGCATTAATAGCAAATCAAACATAAACTGTGTTGTTGAAGGCACGCCATTTTTTTTATTTTTATGGTGTACAACATGAAGTCCACAATCACGCTTATCCCAGCACATCAAATCTTTCTCGCACAGTTTACAAATTATTTTAGCACCATCATAGAATAAATCCGGGAATTCATCTATGAATTTATTAACTTTGTCAGCAAATGGCCGTTTTCTACCCCTGCGTGCGTCTTCCATGCTTTATTATTAGATGAATATCAACAATACAGTATAAAAAAATAAAACAAAAACACAAAAACCATATGCAATACGCCCAAGTGACTTAACGTGTACACAACTCGAAAGCTGATAATAGACTGGACTGAAGAAAGAGTTTTGCGGTCAAGGTGAATGCCGGCGACAGTAAGTACATCTGTACTCTACGACTATGAAACACAGAAACGATTTGCAGCTTTACTTATCATCTATTTAATTAGACACAGCCAGTCGTTGTAAAATAATATAAATTGTAAATTGTTGTCACATAATTAAAATTATTGGAAATTCAATTAATGAAAAACAAATTGTGCGTAATTTAATATGTATTACGTAAACAACAACAAGAACAATAACCAGAATCTCGTCACTATTTATATCTGATTTAAAAATCAAGGTGTCAACTTTCATGTTGATTATTTCGTGTTTTTCCAGAAAAAGATATATCATAAGTTTATTCATCATCATTTTATGTGATTTAAAAACTATATTCAGTATAATTATCTATATTTTTAAAAAAATATATTGACAGTTACTAAACTTTTTAATTTTGTTTGAGGATCTTGTTTATTTTCACGAAAACCGGCGACTTCGCCAGAATATTTCCGATTCGAAATTGCAGTATTCCGGAGTAATAGTAATTCTCTTGAACTCGTATATTTGCATGTAAACAAATCGTTTTAACTGAATTACTACGACTTTCCCTTTAAACTACTGCCGATGTTTTGGAGGAATTCAGTATTACTGGGATCAACATGTGATTTTCGCAGTTGTTTTTCAGATCTGTGTTCCGGCAATAAGGCACGTGACCGAGCAAGAGCAATCTTTCACATAAATCAATATCTGCATATGTGAAATTGAGATGTTATTGGAACTTCCTCTAAACCGGTAACATATTTTATTGTTCGGCAATTTTAAAAGTTTCTTTTTATTTGTGAATGTGGTTTAATGCGAAAACGTATGGTTGGTTCAATTTTATTGACATTAGTACGAAAGTTTAATGTCATAGGTTATAATCGATCGAAGAGATGTCTCTAGAAAATAACTTACTTAATCTACTGTTAATATCGGCTAGTTTTTTAGTAAAAAAACCGAAACTGCAATTACATAAAATTCATTGTATTAATTTCATATTATTTTCAGAAGTTTTCATATAATTTTGTTTGTGGTTTTTTATGTATTACAAAGGGTTTAAAGTATTGTCTGTTATATTAGATTTAATTTCTACTTCCGAAAATATCCCAACTCCTTAACTGGTGGTTTAACTCAATACCCGAGATGAGATGCAAGTTTCCTTATCACTGATAATCAAAATATCCTTACCACAATGGATACTATTATGATGTTACATTTTGTTTTATATTGACGTGGTTTGTCACAAAACACCAAAACACCATATAGTGCATTCGATGCACGTTTCGCCAACTAAGTTGGCATGATCTGGAGATAATTAAAATTTATTGAATTGATTTCAATAGTAAGGTGAAAAATTTCTAGTTGCAAGAAGGTGAAATTTTGATCTCCTTTTTGACTTGTGTTCATTGGTTCCAAGTGTTACGATACCACAGACCTTGAGGATTTACTCGATTCAAACAATCTCAGATGTAATAATGGAATATAGACTTTGCATGAAACAAAATTGCTTTCGATTCAATGATAGTTTCTTCGAACAACATGCAGGTACAGCAATGGGTAACTCTTTGTCACAAATTATTGCCACTCTCTTCATAAACAGACTCGAAACAGAAGCAAGAGAATTCGAGAATTTTCCAGGGTTTGGCTTAGGTATGTGGATGATATTTTTGCAGTGTTTGGTACAAAAGTTACTGATATTGACAACTGTGGGGAACTACCACTTTTAACTGTATTAATAAATTAGAAAGAGCGAAAAACAAGTTTTGAATTTGACATGCAGAAAAGATGTCAATACTTTAAGACACCTAAGGACTCTCATCATTGTGTTCAATACAAAATGGTGAGTTTTAATTTTCTAGTTCATCGCCTAATAAGTTCCCCTGAAAAAGGACAGGTGTGAAGAAGAAAATGCGTTAATTAAGGATATAGTTGTGTGTAATGGATATTATGTAAGTTAGTTGATGAAATAGTTAGGAAACGTAAATTTAAAGAGAAATTTCGAAATTCCTCGCCCTTTCACAATGAAAGAGAAAATCCGAAATTTGTGTCGATTCAATATGATCCACGAATCACCTGTGGTATTGACAAGATGACAATAGACAACAGTGGTTCATTCATCGGGAATAAATTATAACAACTTTTAAGCAATCCAGAAGACAAAATTGAAATAAACGAAAAATCGGGAATTGACAAAATTAGCTGTAAGGACTGTAATCAAAAGTATTGTTACGTGTTTGCTATCCACACAAACACCTCTACTCGTAGATTCGTTGATTGAAAATCCAGGTAACACTTACTCACTACTTTATTTACTAATTAACAATTGACAACAATAGATTAATTACTGTCTTAACTATAATCACACTTGAACACTTATAAGTCTCTTTCTTATTTCTTCATTACTCGTTCACGTTCAATTTAAGATTGAGTCTCGGCCCACCGTTCGTCTTATTTATACATCAATTCACACAGTCCAGAGCAATCCAGACTGTTCCCGGCCGTTCGCATACAATTCCAGTTTCATCTAACCAGTCTACACAGTCCAGTGGCGTAACACTGCCCCCTCCTTAAGCCTGAACGTCCTGATCAGGCAAATCATTGCTCCCTGTATACTTGGCTAGTCTCTCTATATGCACCACCTTCATCTTGGATTTTGGACTTTGCTGAATTCTATATACAACGTCGTTTAGTCTGGTGACGACAGTGTAAGAACCTTCCCAGGGCGGGTGAAGCTTCGGGGACCTGCCTTTCTTTCTTTGTGGGTTATATAGCCAAACCAAATCTCCAGCCTGGAACCCTCCTGAATTCACCTTAAGATCATAACGAGCCTTCATGCGTTCACTTGCTATGGCAATTCGGTCTCGTACCAGCTCCTGAATGTTCCTTAGCCATTCACCAACTTCATCGGCGTAGTCATTTATGGAAAGTCGCTCCTCATCTGGTGTGCCAAGCACCAAATCACATGGCAGTCTAATCTCACGTCCAAACATCACACGAGGCGGCGTCTGTTTTGTTGTTTCATGAATGGAGGCCCTGTAGGCCATAAGGAAAAGAGGTAAGTGACGGTCCCAATCTCTCTGATATTTCTCAACCACTTGGAGGTGCTCCTCCATGGTTTTATTATATCTCTCCACCATTGCGTCTGATTGTGGATGTAGGGCTGTTGTTCTTGTCTTATGAATTCTCAGTAAGCGACACATCTTCTGAAATACCCCTGATTCAAAGTTTCTTCCTTCATCCGACTGTAATTCTAGGGGCACGCCAAATCAACATACTAGATTGTCAACCAGAGCTTGAGCGACAGTGGCTGCTTCTTGGTTGGGTATGGCATAAGCTTCAGGCTACTTACTGAAATAGTCCATGGCAACTAAGATGTATTTGTTCTCATTATCTGTCACGGGGAATGGACCAGCTACGTCGATCGCAATTCGCTCAAAAGGAGCCCCTACGTTATATTGTTTTATTTGGCCCTTACATTTTTCATTTGGCCCTTACTTCTTGCCCGTGGCCCCTACTTGCCGCACAAACCTCACAGTTGCGGCACCAAGCCTCCACATCTTGGCGGCTGTTCACCCAGTAGAATCGTTCGCGTACTTTAGTGAGAGTTTTGTTGATGCCAAAATGTCCGTCAGATGTTCCATTATGCACTTCCTGGAGTACTTTTGGTATGCGACACCTGGGATTTACCAATCTCAAAGAAATTTCCTTCCCGTCTGGACTTTCCCAAGCTCTTTTCAACAGTCCATCCTCTACTCTAAGGGAATCCCATTGTGCTCACAAAGCCTTCAGTCCCACTGCCTTGTCTGAAATGTGCTTCCAGCCGTTTCTTTATCTTTTAGAATGGACCAGTTTCTTGATCTTTTAATTGCTCTTCACTTATGTGTCTTTTCCAATCGTCAGGAACATCAATTTTAACAGTGTTTACAATTATTATCCCTTGTTGTTTTTCCACCCGGTGGCAGTGCTTGGCAGTCTTCCGACAGGGTCTTCTGGAGAGAGCGTCTGCATTTCTATGGGATTTTCCAGGACGATGTTCGATTTTAAAATCGTACTGCTGCAGTTTTTCTATCCAGCGAGCTAATTGGCCTTCCAAAGTCTTCAATTGCAATAACCACTTTAATGCAGCATGGTCGGTCCGAACTTTAAAATGTTGTCCATATAGGTATTTGTGAAAATGGTCTATGGACTTGACAATGGCCAATAATCCCTTCCGTGTCACACAATAGTTACGTTCTGGCTTCGACAACATCTTGCTGAAGTACTCTATTACTTTAGCTTTTTCATTTTGAATTTAGGAAAGAACACATCCAAGTCCAGAATTACTGGCTTCCGTGTCTAATACGTAGAGACCTTTCCGTTCTGGGTATGAAAGAACTGGACTTGAACACAGTGCTGATTTTAGTGTTCTGAATGATGTTTCGCACTCTTGTGTCCATTGGTACTGAACCTTCTTCTCTTCTGTAAGCCGGTGTAGTGGCCTCGCAATATCAGCAAATCGTCCACAAATCGTCTGTAGTAAGTGGATAGGCTAAGGAAGCTTCGTACTTCGTGAACATTTGAAGGCCTCGGTCAATCTCGTACTGAGGAAATCTTGTCTGGGTCTGTTCTTATCCCCTCCGAAGACACGACATGTCCTAGAAATTTGACCTCTTTCTGAAACATTAGGCACTTTTTGGGATTCAATTTCAGGTGTGCATTTTTAATTCTTCTAAACACTTCTTGAAGGTTCTTCAAATGCTCCTTAAAATCCCGTCCCATAACCATCACATTATCAAGATAAACTAGACATGTCTTCCAAGTTAGTCTTTGTTCGTTATTCTCTTCCTGTCGTATTCTCTCTTGTTCTTTTTTTTCTTTCTGTCGCCTTCTTTCTTGTTCGTCCATCCGTTGTAACAATGCTGCAAGCATGTCCTGTGTTTGCTTCTTCGCCATACTTCTTGTTGTTGGCATTAACTCACGACACGTAAATCAATTTCAGAATAAAGTTTATTACACTATAAAGTCCGTAAAATGTTGATATCACATCTATTTTAATAATGGAATGTTCAAGAAAAATCTCGAAACAGCACTAGAAAATCTTATTTAGGTCTATACTTCTTTTGTGTTGACAAAATTCACTTATCTCCACTTATTGTGCAATGGAATGTTTGAGAGTTTTCACGAAATTTCATTAATAAGACTTTTTTTAGTCTATAATATGTTTCCGTTAACACAGTTTACGTATCTTCTGTGGTTTCCAAATCGAATGTTCTAGAATTGTCACTAAAAGTCACTTATAGTCTTGTTTTTAAGTCTACAACACGTTCCCGTCAACACAATTCACGTATCTCCTGTAGTTTCCAAATAGAATGTTCTAGAATTTTCCCGAAATTGCACTAGTTGTCCTTTTTCCCAGTCTACAAAGCATTATTATTAGCGGCACTCGCGTATTTGCAGCTATTTCTAAATCGAATGTTCTAGAAACTTCTCGAAAATCCACTTTAAAGTCACTAAATTGTTACGTGTTTGCAATCCACACAAACATCCCTACCGTAGATTCGTTGATTGAAAGTCCAGGTAACATTTACTCACTACTTTATTTACTAATTAACAATTAACAACAATAGATGAATTACTATTTTAACTATAATCACACTTGAATACTTGGAAGTCTCTTTCTTATTTCTTCTTTACTCGTTCACTTTCAATTTAAGATTGAGTCTCGGCCTACCGTGCGTCTTATTTATACATCCATTCACACGGTCCAGAGCATTCCAGACTATTCCCGGCCGTTCGCATACAGTTCCAGTCTCATCTAACCAGTCTACACAGTCCAGTGGCGTAACAGTATATTATACAAACTAGACGATCAATTCAAACTAGATTCAAGGAACATATGGTTCATCGCCAGAGAATATGGATAGAAAATAATAATGGCCGTTTAAATACGTTACAGTAAAGCATACAAATTTCTTCAAGATTTGAATGATTTTAAAAACGGTTTAAAAAAAAGTTTCGTTATAAGTTTTGAATTAAAATTACAACGTTTAAGTACTTATTAATAAAAATGCTTTGCAATATGTATAATATTACTGATTACGATGTGTAAATGAGAAGTTAAGTAGAACTGTGTTCGCTGATTTCCAGACCTCCGGAAATAAAACAAGGATGTGTACAAAATCAACACAACATATTGCGTAAAAATCACACTTGTAGCAAATACTTTGCTTTCCCGTGCAATTGTTAACAATTTGCTTTATTTATGATTATGATATATATGTGTTTAAGTTAGAATATTATGAATCCAATTAATGACATATGTGCCTTTTGTTCTACTTATTAAATATTTAATAGCTTTGGCAGCTGAAACACTCAGGAATTGTTCGAAACATTGCAACCGTGAATTGTAATAGATTATGCACGTAAAATAGTCGGACTAAACGGTAACTTTACCTGAGTCTAGTACCTCGCGGTCGAAGTCCAATTAACAGCGACAAAGATTTTAGTATGCAAATTGGTATCAGTGGTTGCCATGGCGATGGCTAACACGCTTGGCAGGTGAGGGTCCTGGTATAATTATTCCATTGTCTTCACTGATATTGTATGATATTTATTCTCTTCATTCAGGTATTATATTAAGGGTGCGCGACGAGTACATGCCTTTAGATAATCAACTATTTCAAAGAGATAATAAAAGGGTTATAAAATCTGGAAGGGTGGAAGACCTGTCTCTTAAAATGGAAAATTCTGAACTTATTTAAAATGTAATGAATGCCTTTATTAAGATAAATTTACATTTATATTATATTGTTATAGTAGATTTTTGCTTTCAGGACGGGAGTGTGAAAGTTGCCGTGTGTCTTTTAATTATGTTCATTATGAACAAAATTACGGGGATACAAGGTGTGTTTCGTTGAAATGAGTTGCGGGGAAAACTAAATTTTAAATAAATAGGTACTTAATTAATTATTTATGTATTACCTTTGCTTTGACATTTTTAAAATGTTGTGTCTGGCCTATTTCTGAAGAAAAATGGCCAATAGAGTAAAAAAATATACTGAAAAAAATATTACACAGGGTGGTCCAGTTTCCAAAACGGATATTTCAGGAATATGTAGAGTACATAAAAATAATTGAGATTTCCTTTACAAACATAATTCGAAAAATGCTCCATAACTTAGATACATGGTGAATAAGATTTACATGAAACAACTACTCAGCAGACAAACGCCCCGAACCTACGTTGAATTAAACCTGCAAGTCTTGTTTTGTAGCTAAGATTATTTGTTAGTTCCTCAGTAGACATAGACCGGTTTCGAACTTGTTATGTTGTTATCGTCAGTATGCAATAAGTAATGAAAAATGCGAATAATAATAGCAAACCAGGCAAGCTTAAAGCATACTAAGCAAGACAGACATAGTGAAAGTGCTTTAGGCTAGCTTGGTTTGATATTATTATTTGTCATCTCCATTACTTATGGCATACTGATGAGAACATAACAAGTTCGAAACCGGTCTATGTCTAGTGAGGAATTGACAAATGATCTTAGACTTGCAGGTTTAATTCAACGCAGGTCGGGGTTTTTAAGTTCGCTGAGTAGTTGTTTCCTGTAAATCTTATTCAGTATATAGTTTAGCCCACCAGGACTATAGATCACATGTCTGGGTACTTGCTTTGCAGGTCGCTATCAGTCACTAAGACATCAGTAATGTCTGACTGGTAGTAGCACTGAGTGATAAATTTATTACTCACTATGTCTAGATACAGGGTGCAAAAGTTTCAGTAAAAAAAGTTTATAATTCAATATCTAAGAGAAGAAAAAGTTACCCCTTTTAAATTTGATACACCACTTTTCCATGCCACCTGCATCTACAGTTTAAGCCGAAAATAGTAACAGAAAGCCATTGGCGTAGATACAGGGTTACGCACTTTTTTTCTAAATCTGATGTACATACGCCACTGAATATTTTTGACAAAAATACTAAACTACTAAATTGCCTATGGAATTTTGAAGAAAATAGTGTTTCCGTGAAATGTGACGGAAATGCTATTGCAGCAGTTTGTGAGTATCAAACAGGTTTTCCAAATAGGAAACTTCCAGATTCTCGTATTTTCATGTCACCGTAACGCAGCTTTGACTAGCGCGTGAATAATGAATAGAACAGAAACCGTAGAAATAATAATCGGAATCGTATGGATGGCTGGATGTTTTTAACAATAACGTTTGAGGTTTTTGATACCCTTGAGATTAAACTCAGAATTATCCATTGAGTTCCTTACCAATGACCTGCCTGACTATATCAAGGATTTGCCCGCTGATTTGCTATACGAAAGTATCGCAAATCATAGCGATTAAGAATAAATGATTAACATCACAAAATGATTTATAATATCATTGGACTAATGGTGGCCACCCATGTCACTGGATCTCAACCCACTAGACTTTTGCGCTTGGGAGTATTTAAAAGAAAATATTTATGCTACTCCAGCGTTAACAAGAGAAGAATTAGTTGTAAGGATGGAGCAAGCTTGTAATGGGATGCGGTAAAATTAATTTTAAATATTTGCCGCCCTTAATTTATTGATTCAATGGTATAGAAAATGCATTGACGTAGGCGTCTTGCAGTTTGAGCAATTTATTTGAACATTTTTATTTTAACCCCGTATAAATTAAATTATATGGTTTTTGAATCACATCCCTCGTGTAACACTTTAAACCACAGTGCTCTTTATAATGGACCAACTAATTTTTCTTAGGAAGGAATAAAACTGACAAGAAAATACTTGGAAAAACTGCATTTCATGTTTTTCCAAAAAAAAAATTACTCATTAAAACATAAATCAGTGAACTAATTCGTGAAAATTAACAAACACAAATGAACATATGAAGGTTAACATTTATGTGTAAATGTTCATAACTGGAAATTAGATACAAATGTGAATGATAAATTAGAGAACTACGGGCTTAAAACCTTTAGCTTTGATTGAAGTAAAGGAAGTAAGGATTGAGGGTAACGAAAGGTGGTGATAGTAAAACGTGCTAATGTGTTCGGTCCCTGAAGTTAACTTTGTCAAATTTACATGCGACCTTAGGCTAGCAAGCTACTAGTACTAGTTCCTGTTAGTTAATTCCAGGATTGGACTGAATAATCAGGAACAGGCTATTTTTTAACAGTGCAAATAAAACAGTAGCTATGATGACATTAAATTTGAAACAGTCATCTTCATGCATATAATTTGAATTAACATGTTTACTGTAATTTTATTGGAATGCATACACTGTCATTCCTAACATGGTATTAATGAGCTTTTCAACATCTGCGTAAACCGAGCATTGTTTGGTCTCAAAAATATTTAACTTCAAATCTCACACATCAAACATTTACAAAAAAAGCATCGTCGACAGCCTTACAGATCGTGCCATTCCGTAAAAAAAGGAAAAACCAAAAAATTTCTAGAGGTAAATTCCTACCCTAAACATTTTTATGAACCAACAATAAAAAAAATGCCTATAACATATAATAAAATAACCAATCAACCAAACAATAGTACTAATAAGTATATGTCCATATCATACATACAGACAGTATCTGAAAAAATTACAAACGTGTTTAAGCAACATAATAAAACAATAAAGTACTGATGTAACAGATGCCAATGTGTAAATAATTCCACTTCTAATAACGCGCAAATTATATCTGGAATACCCCAGGGGTCCCACTTGGGAACACTATTATTCTCCTTATTTATCAATGACATTGGAGCTGTTTCCAACATTCAAAGTACGCACTTTATGCCGATGATCTTAAATTTTATAGGCCTGTAACCTCCCACAACGACTGTGTTCAATTACAATCCGATGTTGACAGACTAACTGATTGTACAAACCTAAAATTATTTCTAAATATTGATAAATGTAATTTTATAACCTTCCGTTTAGATATTAATTATAATTACAGTTATAAGTCAATGTAGATTAATTCGTAGAATAACGTCAATCACAGATCTTGGTGTCGTATGATATCAGAAACTTCACGTAGAAAACATTGTCAGTAAATCATTGCGTAATTTGGGTTATTCTACGCGTGATAAGATGTTTCGTGATGCTCAATGAAAATTCCAATAATCTTTAGTGCCAGTAACTGAGTATGCAAGCATTGTCTGAAATCTACAGTACCAAAAATATATCAGTAGAATTAAAAAAAATTCAAATAAGCTTATTCACCTCTCAACCATAAATTCAATCGAAATGTACTTTAGTCATATGATTTTGATTTAAAATATTATAATCCGCAAAAACTAACCAACGAGGCGTTTAACTTTCTACATAAACATTTTAAAAACTCAGTCGATGTAATTCGATTCTCAATGAAATTACAATAATTATAAAGCAATACAATCTCGATCAATACAGTTTTATTATTAACGTATCACACGCTCAGCTGCAATTCCGATTGACGTTCAGTATAATTATAATTTATATTTTAATACATGGATATATTTGTTGAACCATTGTCCACTTGCAAACCCTAGCCATGCAAATATTTAATTAAAAATAATTTCACCAACTATACGTAGTTCGTGTATGTGTGTGCGTATGCGTATATGTGTGTGTGGGTGCATGCGTGCGTGCGTGTGCGTGCGCAGCGCGGGTGTATGTATATATGTGTGCACATATGTATGTATATATGTAGTGCCAATAAATTTAAAGATAAGAGCTGTTAACCCTGTACCGAAAGTAAAAAATACGAAGCAGTGAATTTAGACCCTTAAATGTACCTCCAATGGTGGGCGTGAAAACATAGTGTATGAACACTGTTAGAGCATTATGAAAAAATGACATTTTATATGAAAATCAGTCTGACTATGGGCTCATCATTCTTGTGAAACAGAATTACAATTAATAATAGCATCATGGAAAGAAGTGGTGGATAAAGGTGAAACAGTGTTAGTTGTTTTTTTAGATCTTAAGAGAGCATTTGAAACTGTCAATAGAGATATTTTATTAAAAAAATTACAAGAAAATGGTGTGGAAGGTGTAGTATTTAAGTGGTTCAAATCATATTTGACGAATCGTAAAGAGTTTGTAAAAATTAATGAATTAGAGTCTGGTGTGATAAAAAACGATTATGGTGTGTTGGGACCCTTTTTATTCCTTCTTTTTGTTAACATATGATTAAATCATTAAAATACTGTAAATTACACCTGTTTGCGGCTGATGCACTGATAAGTCTTAGTGGGAGATTTCATGATGCATTAATAAGAAAAATTAATGTTGATATGAAACACATTGAAAATTATTTTAAAAGAAAAAAAGCTTAATTAAATGTTATGAAATGCAAATCAATGGTAATTGGGTCGCCAGGTACTGTTCGGGCGTATCATCCAACTCATAGGGCAGTATATTTATCCAAGACAGCTTGAAACGGTTACAGAATATAAATATTTGGGGATATATTTAGTCCAATATTTGAATTTTAAATCTCATGCTGAATACATTAAGAAAAAATTAGTAAAAAAAAATATTTTTAGGAAGATAGGGCAACATCTGTCTACGTACACAAAATTAACAATATATAAAACTATAATTATGCCATATTTAATGTATCGCACCACAATTTTATATTGTATAAATCAATGAGACAAGACAGAGTTACGAATAGTACAAAATAAATGTATGAGAACAATATTGGCCTGCAATAGATATACACCCATATAATTAATGATAAATGTTTTACAAATAATGACAGTTGAAAATATAGTATTTGTGCAAACTATGATATTTATATACAAACCTATCAATAATTTATTATCAAAGTATTTATCTGAATTTATAAAATATGTGATAGATTGTCATTTATATGATACAAGAAACAAATATAACCTATATGTTGATTTTCGAAAAACCACAGATGGACAAAAATCTATGTCGATTAATGGTTTGCAAGAATATAATTATTTGCCAGAAAATATTATTAAGTATAGTACGTTAGATATATTTAAAAATGGTATAAAGAAACATGTAAGAAATATCAATAATTAATGTAACTAGTGTCAATTTGTTTAAGAAATATATGTATGTTTGTATGTATGAATGTATATGTATACATGGGTATATGAATATTTTCTTTATATTCTCTTTATTCGTCTATAAATTTTATTAGCACTAATTATGAAATTGTTATTCTTTTTTTCTTCACTCCATGTTTAATTTCAATTTAGGTTTAGATTAGTTTAATTGCATAAATACACTATAGTTACTAGTTTCTATTATATCTATGGTGCAACCCTGTAAATTGCAATGTAATTTCGTCGTGTTTTTTGCCTAATAATTTAAATAAATAAATAAATAATACAACAGCCATAAACCATACAACAGCACAAAAATATTTTCCCTAAACCTATGCTACCAACTGCAGATGAAATCAACAAGGTAGACTGCAACAACTCCAATAGTACTTATATGGGTCAATCAAAACAATATCTGCATAAAAGAATATACACACACAAATACAGCATAAAAACACGACAGCATTTGCCAAACACGACATAGAACAAAGCCACCGCTTTAACTTTAACAATATACAAATTTTCGAAAAATAGCCCGATTATAATCAAAGAAATATACATGAAATATTGCAAATAAAAACACATGCTACCACAATAAACAACCGCACAGATATGAAAATTTAAGCGAAACCTATTTGCTGCTAATTTAAATAATTAGGATAACATGTAATATAAATTCAGTTTTTACATCTTGCAAATTCAGAGAGGAAAAGTAAGAAAATCCAAGCAATGTCGGCCATTAAAGTTTTCGTAAATATTTACTTGCTGTGAATAATTGATTGATCTCAAGTTAGTTGTCAGCTGTTCCAATAGAATTACCCTTGATCTCAGGAGGATACCTATCTTCAATTCTTGTTTGCAACTATTTTTATTATAGTCTAATAGCTAGTGGCCTTTTCAACATACGCATTTTGTCAAGGCTGGAATTTTTTGGAATTACAATTTATACTTTTCTAACGAAGGAATGGTCGGTATGGCTGAACGTGTTGGGGAAGAAAGCACCCTCAAATTTTTAAAAATGCCTAGAAAAGACAAAAATTTTACTTAAAGCGGCAAAGTTAAAATTTGCAGAGGTTACACTTTATACATTCATATGCACAAAAAAAAAATTAGTATAAAGTCTAATTTAATTCGAGTTTATTCAGATAGGATTTACGATTTACAATTTACAATGTATACATTTGTTTTATCTCTTTTATCGTACAACTTCTATTGAGTGTATATTATTCATGTAAGGGCCACTGTTTTGATAAAATTGGTGAACTGATTATTCCTTCAAGAGTTGTTAAATGTATATAAAAGTATTATCTTTTGATTTCTCTGAGATGTGACAAGTCATTTACAAGATTTTATAGGTCAACATAGCTGTCCCATGCGAGGAGTTTGTAGGATGTGGCGTACAAGGTGGAAAAATGAGTTGTATTTTAATTTTGATGATCAGTATAAATTGTAGATATTCTTTTCTTACATTGTTCGTCATAACCTACAAGTCTCTAGCATAGGTACAGTAATGACCTCTTTTAGAACTGTTAGAAGTCTTTCAATAAACTGACTTCTAAACAAAGTTTTTGAACTAGTAAACCCCCGCTACACCCCAGTAACTCAATGAAGAATCTGATTCCATTCGTCAAAATTAGCTGTAAAAAATATGCCATAAATTATTCACAATTTTTCTGTGCTCAAGTCCAGCCGGTCCTGGGGCAGAGTCGGGGGGTCTGCCGATAATGACCCGGTATTTACCCTCTGACCATGCTGTAGGTGTGTGTAAGTGCAGGTCACTCCTGCTAGCTATTAGTAGCTATAGCAACTACTCTTTAATTAAGTCTCCCTCGGCCTGGTCGCATCTCCCTGGACATGAGTTGACCTCAAAGAACTCTCCTGTCCACACTTCGCACCTTCATGTTTCCTAACTTAATTACAACTGAAAACCAACTTTTTTCTTTTCACCTTTATTATCGCCATTATGTTCCTTCTTCTCTTCGTTCGAGTTTCGCTTATTATCAATTTTACTTAATTTTCCTCAGTAATTATGTACGCCGTAACAATAACCATTGAATTTATCTGGAGCTCGCTATTTTAATAATGACCATTATTAGATTAAGGCATCATAGGGTCGTTTTAAAAGATTAGGAGACTCGTTTAATGGCACTCGATGGGAACAGGTAAGGGACTACTAATCGAATTTCTTAATTTTACTAGCACGTTAAAACTTTACAAGCTTTTAAATTTGTAATTTTCAAATATGAGATTTGCAGATTCTCGTAAAAACGGAGTTTAATGATCATATAATGAAATATTATATGGGCGATCTGTCTCTTATAAAGTAAAATGCTGTTTAATATAATAAATTAGAAATAAATATATCTCTGGGTGCTTTATTATAACAGAATCCGTCCCAGATATTTTAAACACCAAACAATTACCAACATTTAATATTAGTTAATAATTTTTAATAATTTTATTTTTAATTAAAATATCCTCCAGCAAATACGAAATATTCTGAGATTATAAAAATTCATATTAATATAAGTGACTAATTAATAATACAATAAGAAACTGAAGCGATTTGGCTATAACAGATCTCCGTTTGGCTGATAAATTAGAGCGCGGATATCGGCGAGTCTTTCCCGTGCCGTCTGCAGGAACCTTAAGAAAATATTCAAGTTTATGTCATGTGAATTTGTTTTTAATGTATAAATTTTTATATAACCATATAAAAACTAATTTGTTTATGCAAATTAGTTCGATTATAAATTAAATTTTGTTTAATAATATGAAACTATTTGCGAATTAGGTAGCTGCATAGACATTCGAGTATCTTCTAAAAAAATCCTATACCTACCTAATGCAAACTGTGAATTAGTATACTATTCTCGCAGCCAGCAATACTTCCTCGCAGGTGCTGCGCTGTGCACATATATCTATGATTTTTTTCACGAATTTCTACCGTATACCTCCTCAGCCTATACTGACAAGATAGGATACTTGGCTGAATGCAGCATCATATTACTACAGAAATTGTGTCGATATAAAAAGAGACGTACTACAATTGGATACCAAAGGAACCGTTGCTATTGCAAATGTTTAAGAAGCTACTGTCGATCCCAGTGTCCAAATAGATGTAGAATTTATACACGAACTCCTCTCGCTATAGAACAACTTGAACGTCGAACAAAAACAGTAGAATTTACCAGTGACGGTTTGTGGGTCAAGAGATAGGGAGGTAAATTAGAATAGTTTACTCTATTCTCTACCTCTTAAAGTGATTTAAATTCCTAGTCGATTCTCCGGTCTTTTTGTGATGCAAAGTGGTCAATTACTTTTTCATTAGTCATTTATCTTCTTTATTAATGCCCTTTCTATGGTAAGCATAGCTAAAGATGATAACCTTTCCTGACCCATGGTATTTCTTAAAAATGTCTTTATTCATTTTAAGGTGGAAAAATAACGTTTACTTTCGACGGTAGTCATAGGGAGAGTACACAAAATTTTTAACAGTTTGACACTTTCAGAAAAGGTATTGCACAAATTATTGTTAATAAAAAGCTGTAACAAAGCAACTGCACCTTCACTATTGGAAAAATCTTCTCGGCTATATAGTACTTCTAATTCAGTTTTAGAGTTCAAATGATTTATGACTGGATACTCCGTTTTAACTAATTTAAACATATCTTGAGGAAAGCTTTTTTTAAAATCTTTAAATCGATCTGCGTGAAATAACTGAGACACTGCTAAATAATTACTGAAGCCAAACCTGTTTTTGATCTCAGATGTAATTATATCACAAACTTCTAATGAAATTCTCCTTTTTGATTCTTCCGTTTTACATCTCTGGGCAGACTGCATGGATGTCTCCTCCAAATAGTTATTCAAAATTTTATTTCTGATGTCTTCAATTTTACTATTAAAAACGCCAATACACTTATTTACTGTTATGACATCGATATTACATTTTTGTAATTGATTGAACAATATATCACAATGAGGCATAACTAAATGAAAAAAAATTTAACCAGTAAAGAAAATGTTCATTTTGTAAGTAGTTTTTTAAACTTGGTTTAGAGTGTTGTTTTCTGATTCATTATCAATGA